>CM019238.1:18222775-18254913 GCA_009741485.1 Malurus cyaneus samueli | reverse complement strand
TGCATGGTTTTCTGTGGTTTGCACTGTCCATGGTTTGCACTGTCCTGGGTTTGCACTGTCCATGGTTTGTCATGTCCTGTTTGCATGTCCTGGTGTTGCAGTGCCATGGTTACTGCTGGTGTTTCGCACTGTCCTGGTTTTGCACTGTCCATGGTTTGCACTGTCCTGGTTTGCACTGTCCATGGTTTGCACTGTCCATGGTTTGCACTGTCCATGGTTTGCACTGTCCTGGGTTTGCACTGTCCATGGTTTGCACTGTCCATGGTTTGCACTGTCCATGGTTTGCACTGTCCATGGTTTGCACTGTCCATGGTTTGCACTGTCCATGGTTTGCACTGTCCATGGTTTGCACTGTCCATCGGTTTGCACTGTCCATGGTTTGCACTGTCCATGGTTTGCACTGTCCTGGGTTTGCACTGTCCTGGGTTTGCACTGTCCATGGTTTGCACTGTCCATGGTTTGCACTGTCCATGGTTTGCACTGTCCATGGTTTGCACTGTCCATGGTTTGCACTGTCCATGGTTTGCACTGTCCTGGGTTTGCACTGTCCATGGTTTGCACTGTCCTGGTTTTGCACTGTCCGGTTTGCACTGTCCTGGGTTTGCACTGTCCATGGTTTGCACTGTCCATGGGTTTGCACTGTCCATGGTTTGCACTGTCCATGGTTTGCACTGTCCATGGTTTGCACTGTCCTGGGTTTGCACTGTCCATGGTTTGCACTGTCCTGGGTTTGCACTGTCCATGGTTTGCACTGTCCTGGGTTTGCACTGTCCTGGGTTTGCACTGTCCTGGGTTTGCACTGTCCATGGTTTTCATGGTCCTGCTTTGGTTGGGGGTGAGATTGGGGCAGCGTTTCCCAGGGTGACACCTTCGTGCATCTTCTTTTCTCCCTTTTGAAAAGCAGGGGTTTTCTTTGAGGAAATATGGGTTTTTGGTTTATATTTTGAAACTTGTCTTCTCTTCCAAAGAAGAATTTGGCACTGTGAACTTGCTAACTCCAGCAGGCCTCCAGCACGTGCTTTGGGAAGGTGATTATTCTCTGTCACTGGGGCAGGTGTCTTTTCCTGTGAAGATTTTTGCTGCCATTAATGAGTGATGTCCTAAAGGGGTTTGTATTTTTAGCAGCTGTGATTTATGTCCTGCAGGCTCTGTCTTTAAATCATGCCTCAAAGAGGGATAGGTTATTTTACAGAGAAACCCATAAAGTAATATATGCTTCTGGTGTGACTTTCTTTAAAGCTGTGCATTAATTCCTGAGAGCTGAGGTCAGCCTGCCTTTGCTGAGATCTGCACAATGACATTTCCATACTGGGGCTTATTTCATGCTGATGTGAGAAGCAGGAAGTAATATTTACCATATGAAGATACATAATACTATTAATAATAATGATGACTATCAATTAATATTAATGCAGAGCATTAAAAAAATTTTCTATTTTTCTTTGTTTCAGAATACTTAAGAAGACCTCCAATTTACAGAAAAAGTAATGGGAATGCCAATGTTTTGGAGGAATCAGTGTCAGCCTCTGGTCCAAGTACAAACCTCTGGCTGTAATTTGGAGGAGCTGGAAATGTGCTGGGGCTTTGTCTGCAGACCCTCTGCAGGGTGGGGAGTTTCTGAATTTCCTCTCTCTCCTCAGCCTTTGTAAGCAGCACTGCAGCTCAAACTGAGAGGAGAGGAGAGGAGGTGTCCTGGCTGTGAAATCTCCTTTGCAGCATTTCCTGCACTCCCCTGTACCCCATGCACCGAGTCACAATTTACAGCTCTCCACATCTGAGCAGCACTAAAGCTGAATCTACACCTCTGAGGATCTGCAGATAAGTTACAGACACCAAACTCAGTGCTGTGCACTTCTCAGTGGGGTTATCCTGTGGTTCTGGTTCAGCAATGGACCTCAGTTCATTATGGCTTTAGGAAATGGTGATCTGTGTCTGATGTTGAGATGCAGATGGAGGAATACCAGAAGGCTGTGATTTTTTCATGTGTAACTATGGAGCCATGCTTTGATACCAGAGAATTGCTTTAGAAATGAAGTTGTAAGAAACATTGAAATGTCAAGTGTCCTTCATCTCATTGGTTCAAACCCAGAATATTTATGAGGATACTGTTGATAAAGCATCTTTGCCTCTCTGACATGGACTGGACTTAGGCAGGGTGTTTGACAGTGGGAAAGACTAAGGAAGTGAGAAAAGGATGCTTTCAATGAATTATTTTGACTTTCTCTTGCATGCCCTTTTCTTCCAAGGGGTTTGTGAGCTGCTCCAGCAATTTGTTAAGTATTAAAGGGAACAATGAACAGGGCCCTCTTTTTACAAAGACAAAGAAACAAAGGTTTGAAGATTTTTCAGATTGCCTCAAAAATAGCTTGATGAAGATGGACATTACAGCAAATGAAATATTTAACTAGAGTGACCCTTACTGAAGTGATGTCAAGGGTAGTAAGTAATACAATTGTCACATTGTATGTAATCACTCCTTTGTAAGCTACTGAGGCACAATTATTTTAAGTAAATCGAAATGTCTATTAGGAACAATGCTGTTTTTCTTTAGCTAAAAATAGTAACATCAAATACTTATTTAATCTTTAAAAGGTTTCAGACTTTTAGCACCAAGACTTGATAATTTCAGTCTTTTGGTTTTATTCTTTCTAGCTAATATCTTTGCTCAGAAGCTTTCTCAGGATACAAGTCTTTTACCAGTTTCATCTCAAATGATGAAGTTATTAGCCACTTAAGTTGATTATCCCCCTGGAAAAGATTAAAGAGGTTCCATTTTTTGAATGGCACTCTTGAGATTTGGTTCAAGTGTTTGTGATTTGGAATAGCTGCAAAATTGTTACAAGAAACATGACCCAAAAAAAATCTCCTAAAACACCCAGACATCCAGGAAGCAATTTCAGGTCTTGAGTTTCTCTTGCTGATGCAGACAGCAAATATTGCACTCCTTGTCCTGGAGTGGAGCATCATCTCCTGCATGGCCCTTCCCTTCCATCCTCAGGAATCTGTCAGGAGAAATGCCAGGAAGGTGCTCCTGTGCTCAGCACAGTCGGGGTTTGCTGTGAGTCACTGAGAAATGTCTGTGCAGAACATTCCCCAACAGAGCTGTTCTCAGACTGCACCATCTGAAAACCCTTTGGATGGATCTGCAGGGGCTGAGCCTCTTTCCTCACAACTCTGGACTTTATTATGATGTGTGGCAATCCAAATTCTTCATCTTTAACCCTGATGTTCCACTGGATTATTGTCTTGCAGCCTTTGAAAGATTTCATTATTTTCTCCAAACATGGACAAAAATATTGTTGAAAGTTTCACTCAGTGTCAAGGCTGTCAGTGCTTCAGTTCACTACCAGCACAGAACAGTTTGAGATGGATCAAGGAAGATGCTCAGTTATCAGCTGGTTTTCTCCTTAGATGTTCAAAGAGGAATCCTCTTGTAATACTTCAGCATAATTTAAGAAATTTATTAATTTAAAATATATAATTCTTAATCATTAATTATTCTAAAGTTGTTTCCTTCTGAAGCTGTTGCTACCCCTTGGAATGCAATTATTTATAAGTAAATGTTTAGCCATGTCCTTTAGGGAGCCGAGCCCTGTGAGTCAGACACTGAGTGTGTTCTGGTGTTGCTCCAGTGCTCAGTGTTCATTCCTGTGACATGTGCTGAGTGGAGGCACAGTGTGCTGGAGAGCAGTGTTATCTCACAGCGGATTTCCCAGGCCCAAATCACTGCCCTCTCCCTTCAGCAGCAGCAATCACAACTCTGACCGGTGACTGGAAAAGAGAGAAACATCACTGAGCTTGAAAAAAGAGAACTCTTAGTGACAACCTGCATGGCATTTGATGTCTTCTTTCTGCAGGGTCCCATCAGCAGTGAAGAGGTGCAGGATCAGCCCATAATTCTGTCAGCACAGCAGATCCTGTGATGTCCTTCTGGGGACTCCATCTGAGGGAAGGACAGGAACTGCCACTTTTGCTCAATAGAAAAACTCTGCCTTTGAGAATCATGGGCAATGTGGGGACCTGCAGCTCCCCCTGAACCTTTGCCCTTCATTGTGGACCTTTTGTAATTCCTGTTTTCAAGTTGGCAGGAAATGCTAACGTCAGCTGGGAAGTGTCTTCTGATGAGAACTGAGCTGCAGCTTCTGAGCTTTCAGGATCAGAGGCCAAGGTGATGCTGACTGGACAGACTTGGGGCGTTTCCTCTTTACCTGTGAAGCCTTTGGAGCCCCCAGGAGGGTCCATGGGCTTTGTGTCACTCTGCCTACAAAGGCCAGAGCCTGACCTTGAGCTTAATAAACCCCGATCCTCTGCTCTGGCGTCTCAGTGCGATCCTGATTTAACAGGGCACTCCTAAGCTCTGCCATTCTCATCCTTAGCATGTCCTGACTATCAGATTAACCCAAAATCTCAAGCTTCTTCTTTCTCCTCATAGCTAAAGAATACCATTTTCCTGCGAGAGATTATTTTCAAATATCCATTTATGAGCATGAGTTGGATAACTAAAAAGCATTTATAGTTACATCAGACAGAGATGAGCTGTTAAGGTGGGAATTGTTAGGCAGTGGTATCATTTGATTGAAGGGCAGTATATGCTGATAGGTTCTGAGTTTTATCTCTAAAGAAGATGAAAACATGTCAGGTTTCAGCCTGGATCCCTGTTTATCCAGATGGAAGTCTCAGTCTTACGCTACCAAAGATTTCGCAAGCTCTTCTTACAGGCATATTAAACCCCTAGTGTTGCCATATTTCATTAGGCAATAATTATGTCTTTTGCCTCTCTTCTGGATAATATTTAGCTTTATCATCATTATTATTACTTGCTACCGTTCTGCTGGGAGCAGTAGTTTGCATTTAATTACAGATCACTCGCCAATAACCTCTATGGCCCTGATGGAACAAACTCTTCTAGCAGGTGTGTAATTTTAAAGCAAGTGAATGCCCATTGGAGTCCGTGGAGCTCCTGTCCTGTTGTATTTTGTGCCTGATTCACTGATGGCATGAACTCTCCATCTAAAGGATGTCCCTGTGCAGGGAGGGACTGTTGATGCTGTTCTGGCTCCGTGCCCCTGTAGGTGTGACGCTGAGATCTCAGATTTGCCAAACATGTCCTATCTCAGGTTATCACCTTAAATTGCTCTGAAACCACACCTGGCAACTCCTCAGCATTGGATAGGACTCTGGGACTTTCAGAGTTCTTAGAAGGGACAACAGCTTTTTGTCAGCTTAGGACAAAACAGAACCCTCTATCATGTGTACTCCTTGGCTCAATATAAATTTGAGTAAGAATGTCTGTACCAGAAGTGAAACTTGGCTAAATGACCTATCAGGCAGCAGGATAGGCCAGGCACATTCACAATATTGTATCATTCAATTGGCCAGTTGGAAATGCAGTGTAAAATACAGGGGTTTGAGTTATTGCTTAGCTGCCTCTGTAATTACTTCTGTTTAATATTTAATTGTGTTGATCTTTCTGTCTTGTCTTTGTTCCACACAGAAAATAGATGCTCCTTTTTGTCTCTTCACAGGCACTGGGCTACTGGGTCGAGGGTCTGCAGCTAATCTTCCTTATTGTTCAAATGTCTCCGGAAAATATTTAGCATCTTGATAACTGTAAAGCTATCAAAACAGATTGGATGGTAACAATTAAAATTATGCTAACATCACTAAAACAGATATAACGGAGTGATGCTTGTTAAGCACTTAACAATCCCTTTCTCCAAGGAATTCCCTCTCAATTTCTTTATGCTGCCTGATTGCTGTAGTGCATCCTGCAGGTTTGTGCACTGCTGCTCTGTGTAATGCAAATTCAAACCTTCTCTGTGGCTCTCACCGTGCCAATCAAGGATGCAAATGGAGTCTGTGTGACTGTGATCAGAATTTCCTGCTTGTTTGCCAGCCTGTAAATAGTGGAGTGAATGAGGATCTGAAGTGTGACAGTGTAAAAGTGATCAGAACCTTGTCTGTGGCTTCTGGTGAGCACCAGTGTGGCCCTGGTCCAGCCACGGCTGAGATCAATGCCAGCCTTTCACTGGCTTTAATGGGAGCTGAATTAGGCCTCGTCTGGGGCTTGGAAATTCAGCTGCACATCTGGGGCCAATCCTTGGCTGGTGTAACCTGGCTTTGTGCTCCTGGAATCAGCTGCTCTGGCTCACCGTGCCCAGCATGTGGCAGGCAGGACCCAGAGCTGAGCTGAGCTGAGCTGGCTGAGCTGAGCTGGTGTCACCCTGGCTGGTGTCACCCTGAGCTGAGCTGGCTGCTGAGCCGAGCTGAGCTGACTGAGCTGAGCTGAGCTGGTGTCACCCTGAGCTGGTGTACCCTGAGCTGGTGTCACCCTGAGCTGGTGTCACCCTGAGCTGGTGTCACCCTGAGCTGGTGTCACCCTGAGCTGAGCTGGTGTCACCCTGAGCTGCTGTCACCCTGAGCTGGTGTCACCCTGAGCTGGTGTCACCCTGAGCTGAGCTGGTGTCACCCTGAGCTGAGCTGGTGTCACCCTGAGCTGGTGTCACCCTGAGCTGAGCTGTTGTCACCCTGAGCTGGTCACACTGGCTGCTGTCACTGCTCCGTCACTGCTGTGGCTGTGTCTCTGCTCTGTCTCTGCTCCCCACAAACAGCTCTTGCTCAGCCTGTGCTCAGTGTTTGGGCACTGAATGTGTCCCCACAGACACCTGTCCAGGTGTGCTCTCCATCCCACCTCCCGTGGATTCTGCCGACTTTCTCCATGTTCCTCACGGACTCCTTTCCTTCTTTGTGTGACAGCACTTTGTGATTTCCTCAGTCATGCTGTTTACCTTTTGTTAATTCGTATTTGAGCTCACAAATTGTTTGAAAGCAATTTAACTTTCATATGGAAATTTCCTGCAGGTGGAGGCTTCTCTGTGCTCCGGAAAAAGTGAACACAATTTACATTGCAGTGTTGATTTTGAAGTCCTGGGCAGTGGAAGTTTCCAGAACAGCCTGTTGCCAATGTGTGGAGCGGTTCCTCCACCTGTTCACCTTCTCGTTTTCCACATTATTTTTTTTCCAGCCCAGTATGTTGTTGCCCCACATCTATTTCCTGGAGAGCTGATTCTGTTCCCATCAGCTCTCAGTGTCTGTCTCTCAGTCCCAGTCCCTGAGCCGGGGTGTTTGTGCTCTGTCCTGTTGAAGGTTCAGCCCCAGTTGCTGCCCTTGTCATGTCCATGTGCAGTGAGCACCGAGTGCCAGACAGGGCTGAGCTCTGCTGGGGCACTGAGCCTGCCCAGGGCTTTGGGGGCTGAGTTTGTCACAGCAGAGCCCGGAGCAGCACAGCTCAGGGGTCCTGCAGAGCATCCCATGGACAAACAGGGCATCATTAAGGGCTGGAAGGAGCTGTTTTTGCACAGCCATCCTGGGGTGCTGGGATTAAACTCCTGTCAGACGGGGTGTGTGTACACTGCCAGGCGTGAGCTGACCTCTCCCACAGCTGTAATTAGAAACAATTCTCAGATTTGTATGATCAGTTTTATTGCAGTGTGCACATGCAATGAATACAGAGAAGAAATGTTTTTCACAAATGGAACTTGTTCTCTCACATGCAACTGCATCTCCAGCTGTCTTCAGAACACCCTGCACTGCCTGTGAGAGCTGTAAAATAACTGCAAGTTTATAAATTCATCTTTTTGCAGTTATTAATGTGCTTTGCTCATTCCAGCCTGTTGCTGTGGTGATAGGTACAATATAGGGACCTTGGCACTATGACAGGCAATTAAAATCCCAAGATGTTTAGCCATGTATGAGTATTTTCACACAGTGAGACCTCTAAGCTTAGCCTGCTGCTGACATTGTTAGTTATTGAATCAATTGCATGAGATGAGGTTGACAGGTGTAATTAAATATTTCTATGGTGATTATGTATGGCCTGTCATAGAGACCAACATGCCTGAAACTTTGGACTCATTTAGCAGCCATTTATTGAGTGAAGTATTGGAGTTGGCATGCCGTTTACAAGGGAAGGAAATGTAAAACAAAACAGAGGTCCATTTTGAAATATAATTGACTCATTAAACCATTTACCAATGCTTCATTTTAGTACATGGAAATACATCTTTCCGTTTTTCCTACAGATCTCTCAGTTATTTAAGCATGTTCTTGCACCCTGACTTTAACAAAAGAATAAAATTAATGCGATGAGTTAATGAGAACCTGGGTCTCAGGTCTTCAACTGCCACATCCTGGAGAAGTTATGGAGCTTGCTGGAACCATCTGAATGTGGGACCATTTGAAAATGTTTGGCTTCTTAAAAGAGCTCAAAATCTTCCAGCATAACCTCTTCTCTATGCAAACATGTCTGTACAATATTCTTCTCAGTAGCAGCTGTCCTTCGAAATGTGTTTAAAATGATACAAATATTTTTGGAATTCATTGAACTTGGGCTGTTGCTGGAATTCCTCATCCACTTTTTGAGATGAAAATTTCTCTGTGTAGTGACATCGCTCAGACTTTGCTGTGTTTAATTCCTGTGTAGTTCCCTCTGGTGTTTTGTGCCAGTCTAAAGACTGAACTTTAGAATACCATTTCTCATTTACATGCTGGGTTTGAGGGTAGAAAGCAAGTTTGCTTATTTAATATTTACATGGATTTGGTGATTGTCATTACTCTTAATTATTTTTTACCATTTCCACAGGAGTGATCAGGAAATGAATGGCTGTCTCACACTTTCAGCAAGTTTCAAACTGCCTAACTGTGGTATTTCCTTATTGCCTTTTCACTTGCCCCGTGCAGAATGGTTTAAGATGTTGCTGCTCTTAAGTCACCACCTCACAGCTTGAGTAATGCCACAGCTTTTACAAACGTTTCCCTTCTGACTTGCCAAGGTGATGAAGACAAGGAAAGTCATCCAGCATAAAAGGTATACACGAACAAAACACGAATTGAGGGTGTGGGTCAAGTTTCAATCCAAACAAGAAGAATATTAGAAGCAGTTTTGGAGACCAGTGGTGTGGCACACATCTGCAATGGCAAATAACACACTCTGGGATCCCACGTGGTGTTTACACACTGATAGCAAATCCTCTTAAACCAGTAAAAATAAACGGCCTGCTCCCCTTTCTTCTGCTGATGTTTTCCCTTCATCTTTTCATTCCTTTTCAATTTGGTAATGATTGTAAATTGCTCCTCGCCACAGAAAGTGCTGTTTTCAAGAGCAGTGATTTGATTCTTGTAATCGTATTTATTAGTTAAATTCAATAAATGCCCAACCTATGTTCTAAATGTCTTTTTAAAACACACTAATAAGCAGGCTTTGATTGCTTTTTGATTGAATTGCAGCTAATGGTATTTATATCATCAGTGAGTCAGGTTAATCAGCCTTCCTGGAGGCATTTCCAGGGCAGGCACCGAGTTCTGCACTGTGCTCCTGCAGACATGGATCAGATCAGTGTGGTGGTGCCTTTCCCTGTGCTCCTGCACTCTTGGGCTTTCTGGGCTGTAATAGATTGGCTGCAATTATTTGATATGAGTGTTATGATGGAGATTTATTTGTGCAAGTAGAAAGTGTTGCAGAGTTGAACCAGAAATTGCTGGGGCTGGCATCATTTGTGGTGCTGAGCAGAGGAAAATGGTGTGCAGATCTTTTCACTTGTGCGTGTTTTCAGATGTGAATCCTGGTTTCTTTAAAGGGCATTTTTGTCTTGAAGGGTTGGATTTGGGCGCTGCAAAGCTGAATTGGAGTCGTCACTAAATGCAATGTGGCTGATTTTGCAGCACCTCATTTTTGGTGGGTTTGAAGAGATTTGTACAGAACTGAATGGAACTGTGATATTCCTGTCAGGGCTGGAAAATACCCAAAAGATCTCCTGTAAGACTTTGCTTGGCGAGCTGTAGGGCCACCCAGTGAGAGGAGAGACACAGGAACTCCTCAGCATTCCACGAGTGTGTTTGGAAAGGTCCTGGGCCCTGTGGGGCACAAAGCAGCGTTTTCTGTTGGGTGACACAACAGCCACAGACCTCCAGAAAGGTCCCATGCTGGAGGTCAGAGTGAATCTCAACCCAGGCAGAATGGATCCCACAGGGGTGACAATCACTGCTGTTCCTGGTATGGGGTGTGCTAAGGGGAAAACAGCTGCCATGCTGTGTGGTGCTCTAAATCTTACAGCTCCTGAAAGGTTCCATTAGCTCCAAAGGAGAAGAAATAAAGTGTTTTGCAAATGTAGCTGCAGTAGGATTTTCTCTTAGTAACCAAACCTAGATGCTTTCTTTATTTATTTTATTCTTTAAGCCAGTGTATTAATGGCATGATGTTGCCTATAAAATGGGTTGCTAGCCAGTTGCTTTAGTCTGATTGAAAACTCAAGTAGTTTAAAATGGAAGGGAGTTGTTGTTTAACTGGCAAAGAGCAGAAGGATGAACTCTTCACATGTTCCATCCTGAGCTGGAGCAGCTGGTGTTGGAGGTGAGAGCAGCTGCTGCTGTGGCTGTGCTCCTCTGGCACTGCCTCTCAATCCATCCTTTGAGCTGAGACTGCCCAGATAATGCAGCCAACGCTGCCACATCCTGCAGGTGACACAACAGTGTTCTTGTGATTTGTGCCCTTCAGCAAAGGTGACCCCAGGTAAGACAGAACGTTTTAGATTTAAGGCTGAAGTTTTTGCTGCATCTCTGACTTGCTGAGAACTGGAAGTGCTGCCCTAGGGGCTGGTGAGTTCACTTCAGATGGTTTGTGTGTGATAGCAAAGTCTAACCCATCCTCAGCATGCTCAGAGCTGCCCTGTCTGCCGAGCAGGGCTGTAATTGCACTGGATTTCAGCGGTTCAGATGTCAGCTGGGTGGGGCTGAAGTTCACTGCTGCAATTTATTTCAAAGGTTTTCAGAGCTGGGCTTCTGCTCCTTGTTTAGGTATTGAAGTCAGCGCTCTGAGGGTTTTTTTTCAGTGTATTCAGAGTTGATTCAAAGATCTGGGGAACTCGTGGGTGATGTGTGACCTCTGCAGCCCCAGTTCTGTGCCTCATGTGGCAGAGTTGGAAGGTTTGTCCTGGAGGTTGGGAAGAGTCATTTCCCAGGGCCAATGCTCGATGCTCCTCTCAGCTACTTACAAGCTGCAAATTAGGAACTCTGAGCACTTTTATTTCCAATGTGTTTTTTTCATTTGACTTGAATGTATTACTGTGGATTTGCTGACCAGGCACTCTACACTTCTCATTTTTTTTTCACTGAAAGTAAAGGGAGCTTTAAGATGCTCTCATGTGGCTCTGATTTACACCAGAATTTGCAAATCAAGGCTGATGTGACTCCAATCTCCTGCTGTGCTCCCACATGCAGCAGATGTGGCGTGGAGAGGTCTGGGGACTCTGCTTGGGGACAGCACTGAATGGCAGCAGAGGTGCTCTGGCACCAGCTCATTCTTACTTAGAAATTGTCTTTACAACCATCATAATTTCAAAAACACTATTTTTAAGGAGAGAAACAAATATTCAAAAGACAGCTAAGGTAGTCTAACATAAAACTAAAATGAAACTTAGTTCTGTTTTATATCTGTTGAAAATTGTACTCACAACTTTTAAATTCTTTTGAAACAGAGAAATCAATGTGCCAGGCTAAGGATAATCCTGGAGGTGCTCAGCTCTGGCCCTTCTGGTGTTTGCATCCCCCACTCTTCAGTGAAACCCAGAGCCATACACCACAACTTCCCCAGCATAACTTGGACCTTCTCTTTTCAGTACGCAAACATTTCCATTGGGAAAAAAATCTAAAACTTCAGAGATTTCTATCCATGTTGTGTAAGTAGAAATGAAATATTTTTCACATTACTGATTTTAACTGCTATGGTGAGAAGTGCTCCCAGAATCAGAGAGCAGAATCTAACACACAACACGGGTTTTTCTTTTAAAAATGGCTTAGGTGCAGGAATGCAGAGTGAAGGAAACAATATATATTGCATGTGGCTGAATGTACCCATAGGCTCCTTTTTGAGGAGTGAGAACTGAAGAAAGTTTGTGAAAAACACAGAAGTGAAGAAGCCCCCATGGTCCCTTTGGGATTGCCCAAATCTGTGGCTCTCAGGCTGCTCTGGGAGGTGATGGCTCCTGAGGTACCCCAGCAGCTCTGAGCTCTGCTCTGGGTGCTTCTGCCTTGTCCCAATCCTGCCTTTCCCAAAACGAGCTCGGTGACATCAGCAAGGTAAGGATTGTGTTATCCAGGAGATGCTGGAGCAGTGGAAGCAGCAGTGTGTGACTCGTGTCCGGTCTGGGGCTGCTCTGATTGTTTTTTTTTCTTGGGAGAAAGAACTTCCTTTGAAATGGTGTTTTCTTTTCTCAAAGGATACTAAAATACAGCACTATCTCCATGCAATCAGCAGCCACAGTAGCTTTGGTACCAACTTCTGATGAAAACCAGATTCCAATGCAACTGATCCACTACTAGAAATGTGAATCATATCTCTTTCTACCAGTGGCTTTTCATAGCATTTCTGGCTCTGCACAGTATTATCTTGTTTGACAAACACCCTGAGACTGTATGAAATGAATGCATTATGGAATTTGTGGTGCAGCTCATAGGAAATAAAAAGCATATTTATGAATCCTCCTCTTGCTCATAGGAAGGACAAAGTACATGCCCAGATCTGGACAGAGGGCATGGAGCGCTGGCACGTGTTCAAACATGGGATGGACATGATGAAAGGTGAATTATCTGCCCTGAGTGCCATGCCCCAGGTGAGCTGGTGGCTTTCTTGGCGTGGAGAGGTCTAGGCCAGGCTGGGTGTGCTGATTCCCTTTGGATCTGGGCTGTCGTGCACTTTGTTTATTTACCTATGGAAACACGTACAGCCACGTGTGTCTGACTGGGCTTTATTCTCAATGGATTAACTGTGCCAGCCTTGAAGGGGACTCTGTTCTTTATTTCTCTGAGCTTTCTCAGCACGGTCACCTTCAGCTTTCCATACAGGATGTCCATCATTTGTCCTTGAGCTGGTTTGTCTGATCACAGTTTGGGCCAAGAACAATGATCAGTGTTCTTGTATCTTGAGGAAGAGCACACAGAACATGAAAAACACCCACAGTGACAGGAATTTGCAGGTGAGCGAGATGTGTAAGTGCCCACCTGGTCAGTGCTCTGCTCAGCTCTGGAGTGATGGTGCTGCACTGAAGGATGGCCTTTGTTCAGTTTGTGCTTCAGAGTTCCATGGCAGTTACACTTTTCAATGTTGTTTTTTTTTCTTTTCCATCAGATACTTAAATCTTCAGTTAATTTTGCTTCCATCCATTTAAAGATTTGTGGAGTTTCTCAAAGCTTATGGTGTGCTTTTGGTATTGTGGTGATGTTACAGTGACTAAAAATAGATTGTTTTTCCCCATGTCTGTCTCTGCCT
Organism: Malurus cyaneus samueli; assembly: GCA_009741485.1. Classification (NCBI taxonomy): domain Eukaryota; kingdom Metazoa; phylum Chordata; class Aves; order Passeriformes; family Maluridae; genus Malurus; species Malurus cyaneus. The sequence continues at coordinate 18,241,592 of CM019238.1, read as the reverse complement.
CCACTCTGCTATTTTTGTGACAAAGATGATTTTATATTATCATCTTGTTTGAAGAGCCTAAAAATAATCATTACAAATATAATGGACGTAGTGGATGTTTGTTACTGGTAGTTTGTGTGAAGTGGTAGTTTGTTACTACAAATGTGTAGTGGATGTAAACTTTTAAATGTGAGTTAACCTGCCTGGTTTCAGTATTTTCTAATGAAACAGAAGGAGATCTTTGGGGGTGACTAGAGGTTATTGAGGCTCTTTTCAATTGTATGTTTATTAATTTTATATTTATTATTTAATTTTATTTATCTCCATATGTAGCTGACGTTACATATCTTCTTATAAAGAATCAGCATTTGGGGGTATTTTTTTGTATTATGTTTGTTTTTCTGTTATAAGAATGGTGGTATCTTTAAATATTTTCTGAGCCAATGGTCTTATTTAACTTTGTGACCTAGGTGCAATTTAAAGTGAATTATGATATTCTGTGACTTCTTAGATTTTGGCTCACAGTCTTTAGATGCTTTTATTCCCACACCTGCCATCCATTAGGAGACCTCCTTCTGTGATCTTTCATCATTCAGAATATATGATGATTTTCTTAAACACTTGAGCTAATTGGGAGTGACTCTTGCTTTAAAATATATGGCAATATTTGTAAATAGCAGACGTTGGGCAGGTTTGAGTTGAATACATGCAATTTGGCAGGAATTGTTAAGAAATAGAAAGCCACTAAAGATTTAAATGATTTAGAAAAGGGACCTGTTGTACTCAGGACAGTCCCTGTTCCCTGGAAAGCTCGGTGGAACAGTCCCAAATGCTCTTCATGTGCAGACAGATCCACTGATGTCAGTCCTTGTCCTTCACCCTGACCTCCACACTGTAACAGCAAAGTACACTGATTGTAGTGTTTGATGGGAGAGACATCTTCCTCTATTGCCTGGACATTTCCAACAGGATGCTCTTCATTCTAGAACACTCTGAGAGCTGCAGGAGAGATAAACACCGAGGCTTGGGACAGCGGGGCATGGGAGAGCTTGGGCTGCCCAGACATTCCTGAGCCTCCTGAGAGAGGATCTTACACCAGTGACTCTTGTGCTCTAAAGGAAACATGTGCTGCTCTTCCTCTCTCTATCTTGCCCTCCCTCCTTGCACACTCCAGAGAAAGAAAATAATTGTTAATAGTTTAAAACAGATTTTAAGCCAAAACTTTTAAGAGCTGCAAACAGACTTACTGGCAGCTTTTCAGATCTCTCATGCAATCGAAAGCAGCTGATGCATGTTTTGCAATCTGTTTGCAGACTGCCAGAACTTATGACTCAATTAATAAAACAAATGTGCCTACCAAGTACAGCACAACCCTTCTGACCTAAATCTTCAGTGAGTCTGTTTCAAGATTGCAAATGTGCACCAGCTAATATCTGCACTTGCTCGGGTGATGGTTTATTGCCTTTCCATGCTGCTGGTACAGCCCTGCTAAACTCCTGACCCTCTGCTGAGCACACCTTTCCAGATGACCGAGATTTGGAACACCTCATCACGCAGGAGGGTACATTGCTGTGCCCTGTTCCTGGATATAACTCCTGTCTGAATAATCGCCATAGGACAGGGGAAGGGTGGTGCGGGGCTTTTGGGATCTCTGTGTGCACTGCTGTCCCCTCCTCGTTCACCAGAGTGACAACAGCACCCATCCCCTGTAAGAACAGCATCCATCCACCCATCCCAGTGAGAACAGCACCCATCCCTGTGCCAGGGGAGCTCTGCCACTCCTTTGGGACAGTTGGGTCATCCCAGGTTTGCACGGGTTCCTGGAGCACCGTGACCACAATATTTCAGTCACTGTGAGAATATTCACTGACAGCTCTGTGATGTTTCTGAATTTGGAGCTCCAAACTGTTTCTTTGGCGAGTGGAGAGATGGATCTCACCACAGAACTGGACCATTGCTGGCTTGTGTTTCTGTACAGAGGAACTGTATGAGCACTGCGGACATTCAGGGAGGGTCTACTGACATTTTAAAACTCTACAGAAATGAACTAAAAAAAGTGATTGTAACTCCCCCAAGTTTGGAGTCATTAGGTGAGTTTTTGTCACTTTCTGAAATAGGATTAAAGATTGAGAGAAAGGTACAGCTCTTGTGAGGGTTCGTAAAAAACCCTGACATACCATATAATTTGTTTTGATTTTGTATTTATTATTTTATTAATATTACTTAAAATATAATAATAATACAGCAATTAATAATAATAGTAACGAAAAACTTGGGGCAAAGTTAATTTCCGTACGAGTTCCGACCACCATGTGTGCCCGGGTCCCGCCGGCGACAGGGACAGTGCGGGAGCGCGCAGCTCTCGGTGTCCGCAGCTCTCGCTGTCGCTGTCGCTGTCGCTCTCGGTGTCGCGCTCTCTCTGTCGCTGTCCCCGTCTCTCTCTCTGTCTTTCTCTCGCTCTCTCTCTGTCGCTGTCGCGGCCAATGCCGCCCTCTGGCGCTGGCACCGAGCGGAGCTGTCCCCTGTCCCTGTCCCTGTCCTGTCCCCTCTCCCCCCTGTCCCTGTCCCCTTGTCCCCTGTCCCCTCCCCTGTCCCTGTCCCTGTCCCCTGTCCCCTGTCCCTGTCCCTGTCCCTGTCCCTGTCCCCTGTCCCCTGTCCCCTGTCCCTGTCCCCTGTCCCCTGTCCCTGTCCCTGTCCTGTCCCCTGTCCCTGTCCCCTGTCCCTGTCCACTGTCCCTGTCCTGTCCTGTCCCTGTCCTGTCCCTGTCCCTGTCCCCTGTCCCCTGTCCCCTGTCCCCTGTCCCTGTCCCCTGTCCCTGTCCCTGTCCCCTGTCCCTGTCCCTGTCCCTGTCCCTGTCCCTGTCCCTGTCCTGTCCTGTCCCTGTCCCTGTCCTGTCCTGTCCCTGTCCCCATTCCCTGTCCCTGTCCTGTCCTGTCCTGCCTGTCCCTGTCCCCTGTCCTGTCCCTGTTCCTGTCCCGTTCCTTCCTCTGTCCCTCTGTCCCTGTCCCTGTCCGCCCTGTCCTGTCCCTGTCCCCTGTCCCGCCTGCCCCGCGGCCTCTGCGGTGTTTTGGCGGATTTTTGTGGTGGTTTGTTCTGTTTTTAATTGATGTTAAAGTCCAGCACAGGATCCTCAGTGCTCCGTGTGAGTGCTGCTCAGTTCATCCTCTCCGAGCCGCTGATATCGCCCTTGCTCAGCTCTGAGATGGGAACAATCACCATCATCTCTTCTCTTTTGGCTCCTCAGCAGCTTTGACCAAAAGCCCTTTGGATCTCATAAACAGATGCAGTCCCAAGCACAGAGCCCGGCAATTCCAGCTGGGGACTTCTAACAGCCTGGTAATTAAAATATAAACATTTGCAGTGCAACGGATTGATTACATTGTCCTGAGCAGGTAAAACCTTGCTTAGAGGGAAGGGCTGGAGTATAAAATAAAATCACTGCTTATCAGATACAGTAAGTCCTGCCAGGAGTAACCTTCTAAAGGTGTCTGCCTGGAAATCCCTGAGCAACTCTCTGCTTCATTTTGAAAAGTTGGGGTTTCCGCTGATCCTGAACTCTTCTTGAAAGCAGGCTTGCAATAATTCATGTGTGTCTGTGGGGCTGATAATTATAAATTTAAAATGGTATTTTACAAAGTAAGCAACTACTTTAAAAAAATCCCCTGAACTCAGTATTTAAAACAAACAAGCAAAAGATCTCCTGAACTCTGTATGAAAAAAAAAAAAAAAGTAAAAAGTCTGGCTTGATCCATAAGCTGACAATAGTAAAGAAATTCAGACATGAGCAGGGAAGTGTTCCATATGTTCTGCAATACCTAGGCACAACTGGGTGCCTCTTTAATGATGAGCTGAATGCTCCCTGTTGTTCCGAGGTACTGCAGAACATATGGCGTGTTTTCCCTTAACTGTGAATTCCCTGCTTTTGTCAGTAGGTGTCTTAACTCTATTGTGTTTTAATATAGTGTTTGTGCCTCTGAGCACAATCCAAATTTGATCTTAGGCAAATAGGAGGGTGGCTACAGCTGCTGCTATCTCATATTTTTGAAACTGTATTTCAATAATAATCTATATAAACACATGTAATTGTTAATCAGGACCCTCAGAGTTTAAAAATCGTTCCACTGTGCTCCAAACTTAGCATGGATGATAAATGACCGTTTAGTTGCCAATATAGCACAATATTTCAATTTCCTGCCTTCACAGAGGTATTTCAAAGGTTGAATGGAGTTCATACTCACAGTATGTGTTGCCTAGAACTCTGTGATCTCTTGCTGGCAAACTTTAACCAAAACCTTTTCAATTAACTGAACACATTCCTCGTGGAAGTCAGCCAACCCAAAGCTGGACAAACAGAGGTTCAGGGATTCTTTGCAATAACCTCCCCCTGCTCCTGGCCCTGGCTAAGCCAGGAGTGAGTTTATTAGTTGACGTTTAAATTATATGATTGGTAAAAATACTAAAGTAACATTCAACCAAATTTTGCTCTCTGACAGCCATAAAATTCCTGTGTAGTTTCCTTGAGTTCTGCTGGAATCCTCATTAAATGGTGTAAACGTGGGTAAAGTTTAGCCTGCAATCCACAGAGCAGAAATCACTGTGACAAAAGGACAGGATGCTGAGGTGTAAGCTTAACCATTCAGGATCAGTCTGAGCTTTGGTTTGCTCCTTCTTGCTGATATTTTGGGGATTGGTTTCAGCAGCTGTGCTGTTGCCTGCTGGAACTATAGGGAGAAAAGGGGACTGAGGAATATCTGTTTTAATCTGAAAAGCTGGGAAAAAACCTTCCCACAGCTTTTTGAGTAGAAGATGTGGCCTCTGCCATTGGAATTCCTCAGGAACAGTCTTGGAGGAGTATTCTGCACAAATACCACTGTGTGCTCCCTGTGTCTGTGCTCCTGTGTAGCACATCTGTTGGTGACCCCTCTTGGGGACAGGGCTGGAGGGACTTTTTGTTTTGTGCATTCTTGAGCTCCACATGTGCTGCCATGATAGCCTGGAACATTTGTAAAAGAGAGTTGGTTCCAGTGACACAGACAGAACTCCAAATTTTCTTTGTGTAAGTCCTTATTAAACTCATTTACATCGATATGAAAATGTCAGCCCAAGCAGCTCCATATTCAGACAGTACCAGAGTGTGAATGTTTATCAGTGGAGGAGGATGTGAGTGGATATTAAACTGCAGGCAGTGGTGGAGGACATGCCTTGTCTCCCAGACAAAGTGTTTATGATTTTTGCCCCCTTTCAGTGTCATAGCCTGGATCTACCACGCCTTCTGAGCTCAGAGTCAATCAATGTTTGACCAACCCTCCCCTCCTACCCTTTCTCTCCCCTCAATGGCCCTTGCTTTGCCTATGGAAAGATAATTTTCCTATTTTCAGCTGGATTCTGTATCAGGCACTCTAATGAGCCATGGCCACCTCTGATTTGTGACTGGGTCAGCAAGTATATTGCATAAAAGATAGAAAATAGATTGCATTTTTATTGTAGAACCACCATTTCCATTTTCTTGTAAAGAACTTTCTTGTGTAGCTCAAAGAGGGAGGAGCAAAGAGGAATATTTCTTGTTGCTTTGCAGCAGTGCAGCTGGCTCCCAAAGCCGAGCTTTAGGGCAGCACAGAGCAGTTTATTATTATTTAATCCAGTAAATAGTGAGCTCTCCGGTGAATAATGCAATGGATAATTACCTAAAGACCACACAATGACCAAAGCTCACAGAGTGTGCTGGGTGCTGCAGGTTGGGTGCAGCTGGGACTGTCCAGGGCGCTGTGCTAAGCCCAGCTCAATAAAGCGAGGATGAGGAAGGCTCTGCTGCTCCTGCCTCCTTTAGGGTGATGCTGTTCTGGTCTGGAAGGGTCATTCCCAGACATTTCGGGTCTCCCCATATTCTCAGGGGTCCCTCTGGGCTGCCAAAGCCATCAAGAGGCTTTTGATGCAGCATGTGAGGGATGGGAAGAGAGAGTGCCCCAGTGCAGGAATTCCTCTCCTTTCCTATGGACTCAGTGTAAAACCACAGTTTGTGATCAGCACCCAGCTCCACCACCCTGGGAGCAGCTGCCTGTTCCAGCTGGCTCCGGGGATCTCTTGGGTTTGAATTCATTTATTTTTTCTATTCCTTGATTTTAGCCTTTCTATTTGTCTTAGACTCCACCACCCCAGGCAATTTGTATCTCCACAGTGTCTGCTATGCTGATGAAAAATAACTTATTTTTCTCTGCAATCACTTTATTCACTGTTATTACCCATTGAAATGTTCTGGAAATCCATTTTTCCAGTTTCTAGTTTTTACTTTCATTAATTATTTTCTCCTTCTCACACGCACACATTCCTCTCCTCTTCCCAGACTATTTCTCAGTCACCACTATTTTGAAATATGTTTTCATGATGCGGAGGACCATCCATAGGTTGTGTTCTTTCCCTTAAGATAGGTTTTCATTTATTTTTGCATGCTACCTATATGGCTTAAATAACCCCTTGAACCTTACTGTTTTCCCATGCTAATTTTATTTTTCTTGCCTTCCGTGTTTCTTTGAAAAGCTGCGCATTCCTTCTGGGACTCTATTATGGTTGCTTAAGTAGCCTCCATGCTGAGTTGAAGGATTTTAATTTCCTCACTTCTGACTTCAGGGCCTTTTTGACTAGATTCCTCTTTTTTTTTTAAATCCCCTTTCTAAAGCTTAATGTCACAGTGCTAGGTTTTGTTGCATTCCCTCCCACAAGGACACTGAACTTAATTACACTCTGCCCCTTTGTGCTCAGTGATTCAGCCTGAGTGAGTTCTTCAATTCTGCACATGATTTTCACCATCAAGGAGCACCTCACTGGTGTGGTTTTTATATCAATGTTCTGATCCCACTCCAGAAGTCACCCAACAATCAACATCAGGAAACTCTTTCTACACAGCTCATCCCTTCACACGTGGAAAGATTGTCATGTTCCTCTGCTCCAGGTGGGCTGGGAGAGTTTCTGAGAAGTCTGCTGAGGTGTAATTATTTTACAGAAACAACTCTCAGGTATGTTTGAACCATCATTTTAGCAAATAACCACTTGTGAAAGAGGAGGTTACTCTGGAGCACCTGCAAGGGACCAGGCTGGGATAGAGAGGACAAATCAATCCCTGGTTAAAACAGGGATTAACAGAGAGCACCCAGACAATGATCTGAAGGAGGAAGGGGCTGGCAGTGTTCTTGTCTCTCTGTTGGTTTGATTTTCCCAGTTTGGTTCCAGGAGCTGTTTCTCACTGTGCTGTTCCCAGCACTGCACTGGGCTGGGAGACAAATGGACAATGGAGAGGGATACCCAAGAGACAAATTCAGAGTCCACTTGTTGGAAACCTCTTTATCTTCCTCTGTGGAACACCCTCCAGAGTCCACATTTTGGAAACCTCTTTGTCTTCCTCTGTGGAATGCCCTCCAGATTCATGACTACCAGCCAAGAAAGTGGGGAATGACAGTGTCTTTGGGACTGTGGTAGCAGTTTTCACACCTTCTTTTCACCGAGAGCAGACACCTTGGCTGCTGTCAGGGGCAGAAGTTTGGTTTCTTTATCTTCAATGCAAGGAACTGGCACGGCTCTTTTTGAAAAACGTTTAGTGAATATTCCTGATGGTGTTTCATGGTGAAGTGTAGGAGAAGGCATTTTCTGGATGGAATTTTAACTCTCTGGATCCCCACACTGGCTCATCACAGTGTCTTATGTAGAAGTGAAAAAAGGTTTAAAACTGGAAGAGAAATGTTGCTCAAAATCACATTCTGCCCCCATTTTCACGCCAAAATTGTCTTTCCGAATTTTCAAGATGGCAAATGCTTTCAAAATAGTTCAACACACAAGACATTACCTGCTTTTGGAAGGGAAAAAATGCACTTAGCAGAGGCAAAGCTTTATTTAATTAGCCCCAGTGTAAAGGTTTCTTGTATTCTTTGCATTACAGGCCGTGAGAGGCTGTGCTGTACCTGAAGGGTGACTCCAACTGGGACTAATTCAGTCCAGACTGCTCCGGGTGTGTTCATTAAACTCGGGCTGTGTTTCACACAGGTGGGGAAGGTTAGAAAGCAACAGATAGAGAATGGAACTGATTGTGCTGAGCATAAAACACCATCTGTTCCACGAGTTCGAGGGGAATGAAATCAGCACATCTCGAGGAATACTATCCTGCTGCTAGAAATCAGCTCTCTTTTTTATTTATTTTTATTTTCTTGCTACATTTTTGAATTTCAGTGTAAAGCAGATAGAATGTAGAAACAGCAAGCTCATAAATCAGGGAGCTGCTGAAAAGATGCCAAAGTTGAAAATGCCATGGGGGCTTTCAGACTTGTAATGCATCAGGGAAAGAGGGAATTTTAAATAAGTGTTATGGTTGGCAAGAGAGAGGGAGAGAATAGAATAGGGTTTAATTCTAAAGTTTTAAAATAGAGCTATATTGGCTCAAAAGTCAAGTGGTGTAGCAGTTAAAATGCTCTAGCTTGACCACTGCTTCCTCTTCACTTTTGAAGAGTTAACCAAGTCAAAGGGGACAAGTGTGGAATGGCACCATAATCAATCCATTGAGTGCCATATTGTTGAATCAGAACAATTTCTGAGGGTTGCTAGTTAAGAAGAAACACTCCCAGCAGATTAAGTGGCTGAGTGCAGATGTGTCTGAGGGCTGCAGAGCTTTGTGGACACTGAGCATTGACTGTGCCATGTGGGGACAGAAGAATCTCTGTGCTCTGCTTGTAGAACATTCTGTGTTTGAAAACCATGTGTGTGCAAAGATGGGAACAGCAGAATGCCAGGCCAAGATCTGTGCAGATCCTGAGGGTGACAGTGCCTCACCCCTTCAGAAATCACCTGTCCATGGGAAGGGTTTTACTGTGAATGCAGGGACCCAACCCCTAAGTCCCTCTTTCATAATCTTGTTTATTACATATAATCCCCAAACTCTGCACTAGTGGGAATAAAACTGCAAGAAGTCAAGTAAATTTTAAGTCTTAAATGTCACACATGTATCAAAACTTCCGTGGTATTTGATATTTTTATTAAAGTCTCTGGTCCTGAAATCATACAGAACTGGAAATTCCCCTTTTTCTTTTTTGGTTTGGCCTCTCTCTTCCTCCCCCTTTATCCTTTTTATTTTGTTTTCTGTGTTTTTAATATTGTTCCATTGCTTGAACAGGACTAATTTCCTGACCCATTAGACCAATGATGGTTTTGCCAGTTCTTTGGCTGTTGAATGCTGACCTAGCCTTGACTCGTGCCAGCAAATTGTTCACATTGGAAAGAGGATTTGAGGTAGTGAGGCAGAGTTTTCACAGGAGAGTAGAGGTGAGTGTGAGCACATCTCCCGTGCCCAGCAGAGCATTTGTGGAGATGGAAACCATTGACATTTAGGCTGGCAGAGTCCCCCTGACACCCGGCTCATACAGAGGGGTAAAGTCCTGTAACAAACATTTATTGTTGCTTTATCTTCACTTCCCTGAGGAGAGGTATCGTAGATATTCACCTCTGCAAAAACCTCTGCTCTCCTTTCAATATTTGTCTTGCAACACTTGCAAACTCCTATTTCATCTCCCGCTCAATTCATGGCTTTGTGACCTCTAGAGTTTATCACATAAAGCACAAGACATTAAGTTCATTACTGACTCTTAGGAATTTTAGCAAACAATAATTAGCAGCACTTCAAACATATTCTGTAGCCTAAACCACGAAATCCATGGGTATGTAACAAGCAGCCGTGGAACATCTGTGTGTGTAACAATTCCAATATTGAAAGCCCCTACTGTGATGAGCCATAGCAAAGCATTTTTAGCTGACATACTTTTGGGATCGCTAATGATTAATTAGTGTGTATCATAATGTAAAGCAAATGTCACCCCTGCTACCTGGGGCTGCTGTCATTTTAAAGGGGAAGCGATTTCCAGTCGAGGAGTGGCTGGAAAATGCAAACAGCATCTGAGCATCTGAGCATCCCAGCATCTGAGCATCATCTCAGCGTCTGAGCATCATCTCAGCATCTCAGCATCTGAGCATCATCTGAGCATCTGAGCATCATCTGAGCATCTGAGCATCATCTCAGCATCTGAGCATCATCTGAGCATCTGAGCATCTCAGCATCTCAGCATCTCACCATCTCAGCATCATCTCAGCATCTGAGCATCATCTCAGCATCTCAGCATCTCAGCATCTCAGGCTGCCATCTCGTGGGCAGAGCCCCAGGGTTCCCTTGGGAATGGGCTCTGCATGAATGGCACCATAATCAATCCATTGAGTGCCATATTGTTGAATCAGAACAATTTCTGAGGGTTGCTAGTTAAGAAGAAACACTCCCAGCAGATTAAGTGGCTGAGTGCAGATGTGTTGAGGGCTGCAGAGCTTTGTGGACACTGAGCATTGACTGTGCCATGTGGGGCAGAAGAATCTCTGTGCTCTGCTTGTAGAACATTCTGTGTTTGAAAACCATGTGTGTGCAAAGATGGAAACAGCAGAATGCCAGGCCAAGATCTGTGCAGATCCTGAGGGTGACAGTGCCTCACCCCTTCAGAAATCACCTGTCCATGGGAAGGGTTTTACTGTGAATGCAGGGACCCAACCCCTAAGTCCCTCTTTCATAATCTTGTTTATTACATATAACCCCAACTCTGCACTAGTGGGAATAAAAACTGCAAGAAGTCAGTAATTTTAAGTCTTAAATGTCACACATGTATTCAAAACTTCCGTGGTATTTGATATTTTTATTAAAGTCTCTGTCCTGAAATCATACAGAACTGGAAATTCCCTTTTTTCTTTTTTGGTTTGGCTCTCTCCTTCCTCCCCTTTATCCTTTTTATTTTGTTTTCTGTGTTTTTAATATTGTTCCATTGCTTGAACAGGACTAATTTCCTGACCCATTAGACCAATGATGGTTTTGCCAGTTCTTTGGCTGTTGAATGCTGACCTAGCCTTGACTCGTGCCAGCAAATTGTTCACATTGGAAAGAGGATTTGAGGTAGTGAGGCAGAGTTTTCACAGGAGAGTAGAGGTGAGTGTGAGCACATCTCCCGTGCCCAGCAGAGCATTTGTGGAGATGGAAACCATTGACATTTAGGCTGGCAGAGTCCCCCTGAACCCGGCTCATACAGAGGGGTAAAGTCCTGTAACAAACATTTATTTGTGCTTTATCTTCACTTCCCTGAGGAGAGGTATCGTAGATATTCACCTCTGCAAAAACCTCTGCTCTCCTTTCAATATTTGTCTTGCAACATCGCAAACTCCTATTTCATCTCCCGCTCAATTCATGGCTTTGTGACTCTAGAGTTTATCACATAAAGCACAAGACATTAAGTTCATTACTGACTCTTAGGAATTTTAGCAAACAATAATTAGCAGCACTTCAAACAATATTCTGTAGCCTAAACCACGAAATCCATGGGTATGTAACAAGCAGCCGTGGAACATCTGTGTGTGTAACAATTCCAATATTGAAAGCCCTACGTGATGGCCATAGCAAAGCATTTTTAGCTGACATACTTTTGGGATCGCTAATGATTAATTAGTGTGTATCATAATGTAAAGCAAATGTCACCCCTGCTACCTGGGGCTGCTGTCATTTTAAAGGGGAAGCGATTTCCAGTCGAGGAGTGGCTGGAAAATGCAAACAGCATCTGAGCATCTGAGCATCCCAGCATCTGAGCATCATCCTCAGCGTCTGCAGCATCATCTCAGCATCTCAGCATCTGAGCATCATCTGAAGCATCTGAGCATCATCCTGAGCATCTGAGCATCATCTCAGCATCTGAGCATCATCTCAGCATCTCAGCATCATCCAGCATCTGAGCATCAATCTACAGCATCTCAGCATCATCTCAGCATCTGAGCATCATCTCAGCATCTCAAGCATCATCTCAGCATCTGAGCATCATCTCAGCATCTCAGCATCATCTCAGCATCTGAGCATCATCTCAGCATCTCAGCATCATCTCAGCATCTGAGCATCATCTCAGCATCTCAGACATCATCTCAGCCTCCTCAGCCTCCAGCATCGAGCTCTAGCATCATCTCAGCATCTAGCATCATCTCAGCTCCTGAGCATCATCTCAGCATCTCAGCATCTCAGGCTGCCATCTCGTGGGCAGAGCCACCAGGTTCCTTGGGAATGGGCTCTGCATGGCCAAACCATCCAAAAGGAGAAAAACCCTCATAAAGTGTTCTGTGCTGCATCCTCTGTGGAGGGGCTGCCTGACAGGGAACCACTCCGAGCAATCAGAGATTTCTGACACCGCGTGGCAGAGCTGGGTCAATAAAAAGCAGGGATGAGGTGCCCAAGAACCAAATTATTGCTGATGATTTCTCCCTTAGCCAGGCTCATTGTCTGAAGGTGCTGCAGTTGGAGCAGTTTGCACGACAGCCACACAGCAAAGCCTTTCTGCCTTTCACTGAGGGAAGTCCAAGAATTTCCTCTCTGTGTATGAAAATCGCATTACTCTTGTGTTAATCCACAGTGCTAGCTTCCCATCATTCTATTTTTCTTTTTTTTTTTTTTTTTTTTTTTTTTCAGTCTCAAGAGCTGTAAGTTTCAGCATAATGATATATTTATAAATACTTTTTGCTCATTTTTAAAAGTATCTCCCTGGGAAATTGCTGCTAACCAAGAGGAAATACTACAGATTTAGTCCCATAATAAGATCTAGAAAAAGAGATTTTTCTGTTTGCAGTGAGAGTGCCAAGGTATAGCCCTTTGCAGGCTCAGCATAAAAGTGGTTGCTTTACTGATTTTTACAAAAACCAGGGGTGGCACAACTGAACTCATAAAAATTTTCTGTTCAACACCATTTAATACAACCAATAATTTTAACTAATGCATTTGTCTTCTAAAACTGCAGCATTAAATTTTGTAATCCAACAAAAAAAACGGTGATATTACATCTGTGGATCCCTCGATGCTGTAATCAGATATTCTAATCTGGACAATTTGTGTGAACTTAATACAGTTGCAGTTCAACTTCCATTTGAAAAGGAGAAGATTTGTTTGATTTATCTCGTTTTTTTGTGCAAGTTGAAAAGCGTGCTTGATTTCCTCTGTAAATTGTAGCCATGCCTCATCACTCCATATTTTCAGAGGTATGCTGACATTCTAAGCACAGTGGGATCCGTAATGCACATTTTAAAGGGGCCTTTGTAATTTATGGGGATGTTTCATACAACATATTTTTTCAATCTGTAGTGTGGGAGGGTCGTGAATTTGAGCTTTCATTTCCCAGACATTCTAGGAACAGCTGGTTTTAAAATGTGAGCTCTGTAACTTGCATCTATTTTCCAATTCTCTGCCTAAACTGTATGCTGATAAATTATTGCATAATTGATATATTTATTATGTAAATAATAATAGTTGTGGTGGACCGAATTTAATTGTCAGAACTTTTATCTAACTAATTGTCAGCATGAGTATGGTAAGTTTTGATTTTTTTGCTACTTATTGTAGCAGATTAAAAAACTTATTCACATTTCATATTGCTAGTTTTTAGCAAATAAAATTCATGGAAATATTCTATTACATGTCAAACAATACTGTGGTTTTCTGGTAAATAAATAATACTAAAAATGACAGGGTTGTTACTGAGAGATACAGAGAGAATAGCAAGGGCAGGGGGATGGGAATTGATGCCAAATTATAACCATCTCTGATAATCCTGACCACAGTGAAGTGAAAACCATCTCAGCATCTCAGCATCTGAGCATCATCTGAGCATCTCAGCATCACATCAGAGCATCTCCAGCATCTGAGCATCTGAGCATCTCAGCATCATCTCAGCCTCCCAGCCTCTCAGCATCTCAGCATCTCAGCATCATCTCAGCCTCTGAGCATCATCTCAGCATCTCAGCATCTCAGCATCTCAGGCTGCCATCTCGTGGGCAGAGCCCCAGGGTTCCCTTGGGAATGGGCTCTGCATGGCCAAACCATCCAAAAGGAGAAAAACCCTCATAAAGTGTTCTGTGCTGCATCCTCTGTGGAGGGGCTGCCTGACAGGGAACCACTCCGAGCAATCAGAGATTTCTGACACCGCGTGGCAGAGCTGGGTCAATAAAAAGCAGGGATGAGGTGCCCAAGAACCAAATTATTGCTGATGATTTCTCCCTTAGCCAGGCTCATTGTCTGAAGGTGCTGCAGTTGGAGCAGTTTGCACGACAGCCACACAGCAAAGCCTTTCTGCCTTTCACTGAGGGAAGTCCAAGAATTTCCTCTCTGTGTATGAAAATTGCATTACTCTTGTGTTAATCCACAGTGCTATGCTTTATCCCATCATAAAAGTGTTGCTTTACTGATTTTTACAAAAACCAGGGGTGGCACAACTGAACTCATAAAAATTTTCTATTCAACACCATTTAATACAAATGGCTAAACCAATAATTTTAACTAATGCATTTGTCTTCTAAAACTGCAGCATTAAATTTTGTAATCCAACAAAAAAAACGGTGATATTACATCTGTGGATCCCTCGATGCTGTAATCAGATATTCTAATCTGGACAATTTGTGTGAACTTAATACAGTTGCAGTTCAACTTCCATTTGAAAAGGAGAAGATTTGTTTGATTTATCTCGTTTTTTTGTGCAAGTTGAAAAGCGTGCTTGATTTCCTCTGTAAATTGTAGCCATGCCTCATCACTCCATATTTCCAGAGGTATGCTGACATTCTAAGCACAGTGGGATCCGTAATGCACATTTTAAAGGGGCCTTTGTAATTTATGGGGATGTTTCATACAACATATTTTTTCAATCTGTAGTGTGGGAGGGTCGTGAATTTGAGCTTTCATTTCCCAGACATTCTAGGAACAGCTGGTTTTAAAATGTGAGCTCTGTAACTTGCATCTATTTTCCAATTCTCTGCCTAAACTATATGCTGATAAATTATTGCATAATTGATATATTTCTTATGTAAATAATAATAGTTGTGGTGGACCGAATTTAATTGTCAGAACTTTTATCTAACTAATTGTCAGCATGAGTATGGTAAGTTTTGATTTTTTGCTACTTATTGTAGCAGATTAAAAAACTTATTCACATTTCATATTGCTAGTTTTTAGCAAATAAAATTCATGGAAATATTCTATTACATGTCAAACAATACTGTGGTTTTCTGGTAAATAAATAATACTAAAAATGACAGGGTTGTTACTGAGAGATACAGAGAGAATAGCAAGGGCAGGGGGATGGGAATTGATGCCAAATTATAATCATCTCTGATAATCCTGACCACAGTGAAACTTCACAGCAGTGAAATTTCATTTAAATATCTATTTTGATTTATTAACCTATCCAGAGTGAAAAGCAGCTACAGAAACATTGCTTATTTTTTGTGGGCTTTTTACTATTTTATTTTATTCAAAATTCTATTTGTGTTCTGCTTTTATGTTCTTATATCAGCAAAAACTTGGCAACCTAGCAATTGGAAAGTCCAAGGGATATTTCCTTTTCTTTTATACCTCTTAATTCCTTTATGGAGGGAGAATGTATGTCTTGTGTAATGTGTTGTTTCACAGTGTTGATTTTTTCCTTCTTCAAATATCTGAGACAACTCTTATACTAAAACCTCTGAAAAGAATGCAAAGGAAAGCTGAGGGAATTTCACAGCAGTTATGGATGTTCAGTTATTCTGACTCTCCACTCCTAACTCTGTTTACTGTGTAATTCAGATTTTCAGAGTGAGATCCCAGGGTTCAGGAGCGCTTTTGAAATGAAAAAACAGCCCCAGACATGGAACTGGTCCCTGATTGTGCTCTGGTGGGCAGGACAGTCCTGGGCAAAGCTGGGAAATGCTTTATTGTGCCATGCACCAGGGATGCAGAGGAGCTGAGCTGCTGTGGGAAGGGAGGACACGGAGATGGGACAGCTGGACACGCATTTCCATGGCAAAAATCACTGCCAGAGCCACAGCCCTGCCCTGCTGAGCTGGGCTGAGCTGAGGCTAGCATGAGCTGGGGGCTGAGCTGATGCTGAGCGGGTTGAGCTGCGCTGAAACGGTGCTGGCTGGGCTGAGCTGAGCTGGGCTGAGGGCTGAGCTGAGCTGAACTGGCTGGGCTGACGCTGGCTGAGCTGAGCTGGGCTGGGCTGAGCTGAGCTGACTGAGCTCTGGGCTGAGCTGAGCTGAGCTGGGTGAGCTGAGCTGAGCTGAGGCTGGGCTGGGCTGGCTGGGCTGAGCTGGGCTGCTGAGCGGCTGGCTGGGCTGAGCTGGCTGAAGCTGGGTGAGCTGAGCCTGAGCTGGGCTGAGCTGGGCTGAGCTGTGAGCTAGCTGGGGCTGAGCTGAGCTGAGCTAGAGCTGAGCTGAGCTGAGCTGAGCTAGGCTGGGCTGAGCTGGGCTGAGCTTGAGTGGCTGGGCGGGGCTGGAGCTGAGCTGAGAGCTGAGCTGAGCTGGGTGGTGAGCTGGGCTGAGCTGAGCTGAGCTGGGCTGGGCTGGGCTGAGCTGGGCTGTGCTTGGGGAGCAGGGGAGCAGCTCTGGTGTGTGAGTGCATTGGAGCTCAGCCCTAAGGATGGTCAGAGAGGCTGGACAGGCTCATCCTGGATCCGACCTGCCTCTGGCAGGGTTCCTGCCTGCACCCTGTGGGTCTGGATCCCCTGTGGCTCTGGATCCCCTGTGTGGGTCTGGATCCCCTTTGGGGTCTGGATCCCCTGTGGGTTTTGGATCCCTGGTGGCTCTGGATCCCTGTGGGGTCTGGTCCCTGTGGGTTTGGATCTCCTGTGGTCTGGATCCCCTGTGGGGTTTGGATCCCTGTAGGGTCTGGATCCCTTTGGGGTCTGGATCCCCGTGTTCTACTCGGGTCTGTCCCACCCCAGCCAGGCTCTGGAACACCCTGTGATGTTTCTTCTGGTGAATAAACCCGAGGATTGCTGATGTGCCCACAGGACCCCACGGCTGGGATATGCATCTGTTCAGAGATATTCAGCACCTCTCTTTCATATTTAAGGTGTAGTTATATTATTATGCATTAATAGTCGCAAGCATTAGTTCGATGTTAACTGGGTGTATTCTCCTCCTGTGCATTCAGTTAATCTTCCTTGGACCTGTCCTGTTCCAACACCAAAGAGTTTCTCTCTCCAAAGCCCAGCTTTGCAGGCAGTGGTATGTTTAATAAAGTGCATTCTGATTTGTTGAGGCACTACACAAGGCTGAATGCCGAGTTCATAGACATGTACTGCTAAAATTGCCTTGCCTATTATAAAGATAAAATATCTTTTGTTCAAATGTTCTGCTTGCTTCTTTACAAATGAAGGAGTTAAATAGTGAAAGGCAGGTGGATGCTGTCTACTTTAGAAAAAGATGAATAGGGCTGATGGCTGAAGCTCCAGGGAATCTATTGAGGTCAGATGCAGACGTGGCTCGTTCTGCACACACAGTTCAGAGCAGGGTGAGGCTGCTGGTTATTGGCTATGAAATAACTAACTCTGGAGGAATTGTTCCTGGTAGTTAATTGCTTGTGTTCGTCAGGGTAACATGCAGCCACCTGGCTGATTAGTGCCTTCACCTATTTTTTACACCACGCCTCTAACGCAGCAGTGTTGGCAGCCTGGCTGGCTGTGCTCATCGAGTGGCCCTCGTGGATTTAGCAAAATATCACCATGAAGGTCAGCTTTTTCATTCTTCTTTTATCTCCTTCTGAATCCCATTTCTCACATAAAAGAGCAAATTCAATGCTAAAGTAAATCTTGGCTTTTGCAGGGGCAGCAGTGGAATGATTTTGTTTAGTTTGGTCTATCTTACAGATATTCGGAACTATCAGGGGTGGGTGGATGGTGGAAGTAAAGGCTAAGAAAGTCAGGGGGCAAGGCTGCGGAGACAGAATGAGCGAAGAAGCGGAAAGCAAAGTGTTGAAATAGGGACAGGAAGCTGTGGTTTTGTCATGGAAAAATCTGTGGGATAGGCAGGACTGAGTTCTCTAAAGATGAATAAGCTTTCACTGGGGTGGAGAGATAGAGAGAGAATCTACTGGTGTGCAGATGTAGTGCGTTTATGTTCAAAGTTTTAGAGTTATAAATGTAAGTAAGCCTTTCTTGTGTATAAAGTAATAACATCATGGACAGGTTGCCCAGAGTATAGGACTCTGTCCTTGATGCTGATCATGAACCTGACTACCGGGGGGCTGGGCAAGCTCATCTGGTGAGTTGGGTTTATGAGAAGTTGGGTTGAGTCTCACAAATGTACTACTCAACCTCATCCCTCTGTGCTGTTCAGATTCTGTAACCAGAAATGAATATTTGTCATTATCACTGTTATCTTTGTTTTCTTTAGCATGGATGGTATTGATTTACATTAGATATGGGTTATTTAAATTTATGTTTTCAAGCAACCTCAGGTCCAGGTGCTCATGGAAATTCCTGGTTTGCTAATGCTTTGTCCATCCAGTCAGACTGAGGGTGTTTGGTACAAGCCAGTGCTAAGATAACTGCAGCTCTAGTGATCAAGGACCTCGTTGGACAAGGTATAGGTTATGAACAGAATTTAGCACCAACCTTCGACAATCTTTGCGTTGGGAATATTAATTTCCTGCACCAGACCTTGAAAACATTGTTAGACGATGATATGGCTGTTGGAACGGGCCGACTGTAAAATAAAATAGATGTTAAATAATGGATAGTCAATCACGTTGTTTATCAATTGGTCGCTTCGCGCCAGAGGTGTGACTGTCTACATTGCATGGCTTCCTGTAATGAGCTCGCCTTAGGACGAGTCAGAGGGATGCATGTTACTCGTTGTGACAGGAAAAGTACTTATAGTTGCTATGCCCATGTTGCTATTCCCCAGGTCTGCAAATGTATTAGTGGGGTAGAAAGCATTGTCTGCAATAAAATTTATACTGTGTGGTTGGTCCTTTTTCGTTCAGATAAATTGTCTC
>CM019238.1:18179094-18219214 GCA_009741485.1 Malurus cyaneus samueli | reverse complement strand
AGATCCCCTGTGGGTTTGGATCCCCTGTGGGTTTGGATCCTGTGGGTTTGGATCCCTGTGGGGTCTGGATCCCCTGTTGGGTCTGGATCCCTTTGGGGTCTGGATCCCCTGTGGTTCTGCACCGGGTCTGTCCCACCCCAGCCAGGCTCTGGAACACCCTGTGATGTTTCTGCTGGGAATAAAACCCAAGCATTGCTGATGTGCCCACAGGCACCCACGGCCTGGGATATGCATCTGTTCAGAGATATTCAGCACCCTCTATTCGTATTTAAGGTGTAATTATATTATTAATGCATTACATAAAGATAACACAGCATTAGTCGATGTTAACTGGGTGTATTCTCCTCCTGTGCATTCAGTTAATCTTCCTTGGACCTGTCCTGTTCCAAACACCAAAGATTTCTCTCTCCAAAGCCCAGCTTTGCAGGCAGTGCGTATGTTTAATAAAGTGCATTCACTGATTTTGTGAGGACACTACACAAGGCTGAATGCCGAGTTTCATAGACATGTACTGCTAAAATTGCCTTGCCTATTATAAAGATAAAAATATCTTTTTGTTCAAATGTTCTGCTTGCTTCTTTACAAATGAAGGAGTTAAATAGTGAAAGGCAGGTGGATGCTGTAACTACTTTAGAAAAAGATGAATAGGGCTGATGGCTGAAGCTCCAGGGAATCTATTGAGGTCCAGATGCAGACGTGGCTCGTTCTGCACACACAGTTCAAAGCAGGGTGAGGCTGCCTGGTTAATTGGCTATGAAATAACTAACCTCTGGGAGAAAATTGCCCTGGTAGTTAATTGCTTGTGTTCAGGGTAACATGCAGCCACCTGGCTGATTAGTGCCTTCACCTATATTTACACCACCCGCCTCTAATGCAGCAGTGTTGGCAGCCTGGCTGGCTGTGCTCATCGAGTGGCCCTCGTGGATTTAGCAAAATATCACCATGAAGGTCAGCTTTTTTCATTCTTCTTTTATCTCCTTCTGAATCCCCCATTTCTCACATAAGAAGAGCAAATTCAATGCTAAAGTAAATCTGTTGGCTTTTGCAGGGCAGCAGTGGAATGAATTTTGTTTAGTTTGGTCATATTACAGAATCTCGGAATCATCAGGGGTGGAGTGGGGAAGTAAAGCCTAATGAAAGTCAGGAGGCAAGGCTGGAGAATGAGCAGAAGGAAAGCAAAGTGTTGAAATAGGGACAGGAAGCTGTGGTGTTTTGTCATGGAAAAATCTGTGGGAATAGGCAGGACAGTGTCCTCTCAAAGATGAAATTAAGCTTTCATGGGGTGGAGAGATAGAGAAGAGAATCTACTGGTGGCAGATGTAGTAGCGTTTATGTTCAAATTTTTAGAGTCATAAAATGTAAGGAAACCTTTCTTAGTGTAAAAATAATCAAACACTGGACAGGTTGCCCAGAGTAATGGACTCTGTCCTTGGATCTCATCAGAACCTGACTAAGCCGGGCCTGGGCAAGCTCATCTGGCTGAGCTTGAGTTTAGGAGAGGGTTGGAGAGTCCACAAATGTTACTCCAACCTCATCCCTCTGTGCTGTTCAAGATTCTGTGACCAGATGAATATTTGTCATTATCTCACTGCTTTATCTTTGTTTTCTTTGACTGGTAGGTAATTGATTTACATTAGATATTCGGGTTATTTATCATTTATGTTTTCAAGCCCAGGTTCCAGGTGCTCATGGAAATTCCTGGTTCTGCTAATGCTTTGTCCACAGTCAGACTGAGGTGGTTTGGTAAAGCCAGTGCTAAGACTGCAGCTCCAGTGATCAGGACCTGAAAAGGGTGATTTCCTTCACACATTTATGCAAGGATCTATATATACAGAACTTGAACTTGAGAGAGATGACACGGGCATTAAAATACAGATAAAAATGGTGTGACAGGAAAAGATTATGTTAACAACTATTTCCCAGTCTGCAAAATGTGGGGAAAGTGCATAAATTCCTGGGCTGGTATGAGAAATTGTCTCCCTTAAGTCTATTGTGTTATAATGGGGATCTTCCACTTGTATTAAAGATGGAGTCTTTAGAGCCTCGCAACAAAAAGAGTCCATTTGTATTAAAGATTTGTTTAAGGATGGACATTTTAAATCACTTGACCAATTTGTAGAAGATTTTAATATTCCTGGAGCTCAGTTTTCCCGTTTCCTTTGGGTAAGACGTGCTGTTCTTTGTGAATGAAAAAAAGGTATAGAAATGCAAATGTAGCAGATTGAAAAATTGTTGTACAAAGAGACTGTCTCACTAAATTGATTTCAAGGCTATATAGGACATTGTCAGTAGCCTTAGACAAAGGCAAATTGGAAGTTAAAGAGAAAAATGAGAGATTAGGTAAAGAACTTAATATACAAGAATGGAAACAGACAGTTTAATAAAATGGATTGCTATGAAAATAAGACATCAGGTTGTTCAATTTAATTACATCCCATTCAGAGAACCTATTTATCCCCTCTGAAATGGCAGAAATATATAAAGACATTGCTACTATAGCAGAATAACAGCAAGGTACTGCATAGGGGGTAACATATATGTACACTTTAGGAATTGTATGGAGATCAACTGTTTCCACAGAAAGGTTTCAAGAATTCTGCTGTCCAAAATGAGATATTTAGGTGTGTTTAGACTGAATTTTAAAGACTTGTTGATTACACCAGTGGGAGAGAGCTATCTCTTGATGTGTTTCAAGGGTTTTTTACAATTTTGTCCTGTGTTTGAAGAGGAAGGCATTAGAAAGGCAGAGGAGAGAGATGGTCTGTGCTATCTGTGGTGACAAATCCCCTCTGCAGCCATTCCCCCGCACCTCAGGGACCTCTGCTTCGGGCTCTGCTGGCTCTGCTCCCCTTTTCCAGCAGGGAGGTGCAAGATTGATTCATTCCTGAACATTTATTTCCCCATCACCAGGGGTGGTGCATCCCTGGGTGCCACAGGGAGGTGACCCTGGTGTTTTGGGCAGGTCCCTCACCTTTATCCAGGGTGTCACCTTTGCACTGCAGGGGGGAGTTACAGCTCACACCTCCCACTCACATTGTGCCAAAACCCTATATCTGAGCTCTGGGGCTGCAAATCACACACCCCACACATCAATGGGATGTTTTGTGCTGAGAATTTGGGTGGGTGATGCCTGCAGAGGGACAGCAGCAGAGTTGCCCAGGAGCCAGGAGCAGTCTGGCCCTTGGCAGGACACAGAGCTCCACAGGCCAATCCCTCAGTTTGACATTGGGGATGTTGGTTTGGAATTCTCTGCAGTTCTGAGATCTGTCTGGTGGAGAGCTGAATTTTGATTTGATATTTCCTGGTCATGATTTTCTCCCAATGAAATTGCAACACATGTGCTTTTCAGCCACCCAATTCAGCAGGTGACAATGCTACTCCATAAACTCTTGCAAAATGAAAGGGGATGTTTTTATGTTCTATAAAGTTTGCTATTCTTCAGCTGAAGTTGGCTCATTCTTCTCAGTCCTAAATAAGTGTATTTTCTTCCTCCAGTAAGTGAAAGACCAACAGTTTAGAGAAGGAAACAAAAGGAATGAATTCAATTGTAGTCTTACTAATGATTTAATCAGCATGTTTGAATGCTAATAAGTGCAAGTTGATAATTGGATCAACTCTTCTCTATTGTTTGCTGGGAAGCTACATTTAGGAAATTAATTCAAAATTCGTATTTACCTCACTTTGCTTATGAATTAATGTGTGTATTTAAATCTACCATGCAACAGTATCTTTGGTATCTGCTTTTCTTTTTTTCTGTCTCCTCCCTCCATTAATAATTACTATTCTCTGATAAAAATTAGAGGAGGGAGGAAATACTGCTGATCATGAATTCTAGCACTGTCATGCAAAGTCTGCCTTTAGAGCCTGCAATCATTATTTAAAATAAGGCCCGTGTAATATTTGTGGCCTTTGTTTCTGGTAAGTACCTTGCCCGTCCTCTGTGCCCCCAGCCAGGTCCGAGGGAGGATCCGACCCTGTCCCGTCCTTCTGCGGGGAGCTCAGGGATGCCGGGGAATGAGTGCCGGGAAGCTCCTATGGGAGTCGGGTCCTCAGGAGTGGGGTCAGGGATGCTCGGGGAGCTCAGGGATGCTCAGGGATCTCAGGGATGCTCGGGAGTGCTCGGGATGCTCAGGGATGCTCAGGGATGCTCAGGATACTCGGGATGCTCGGGTGCTCCAGGGATGCTCGGGGGATGCTCCGGGGATGCTCAGGGATGCTCAGGGGCTCAGGGATGCTCGGGGGAAGCTTTCGGGGATGCTCAGTGCGCACACTGCTCGGGGGCTCAGGGAACCCTCGGGGATGCCTGGGATAGCTCAGGGATGCCAAGGGGATGCTGCGGGATGCTAGAGGATTGCTCGGGGAATGCTCATGGATGCTCAGGGATGCACAGGGATGCTTGGGGATCGCTCATGGGATGCTCGGGGATCTCAGAGGGATCGTCAGGGATCTCAGGGAGTCGGGGAGCTGCAGCCTGGTATGCTCGGAGGGATGCTCGAAGGAGCTCAGGTGGATGCTCGAGGGAGCTCAGGGAGTGCTCGGGGAGCTCAGGGATGCTCGGATCTCGGGGAGCTTCAGGGATGCTCCAGAGGATGCTCAGGATTGCCCTCAGGGATGCTCAAGGGATGCTACGGGATAATGTCACATAGCAGGAGATCTCAGCATATCCAACCGGAATGAACGTCAGGATGGAGCTCATGGGATGCTCGAATGGATGGGCTCGTAGGGGAGCTCTAGGGATGCTTCACCTAGGAATGCTCAGGGATCGTGCAGGGATGCTCGGGGATGCTCACGGGGAATGCTCAGGGATGCTCGGGGATCTCCAGGGATGCCTCCGGGGAGCGGCAGGGATGCTCGAGTGATGCTCGGCGGAGCTCAGGGATGCCTCAGGTAGCTCAGGGTGCTCAGGGGAGCTCAGGGGATGGCTCAGGGATGCTTCAGAGTATTAACGATTTCATAGGGAGCCTCAGATGTACGCGGATGGCTCAGGCGATGCTCGGGGGATTCTCGGGAGGAGGCGTGCTATCGGGGATAGGCTCGGGAATGCTCGGGGAGCTAGGGATGCTCAGGGAGCTCAGGGATGCTCGGGGATGCTCGGGGAGCTCAGGGATGCTCGGGGTGCTCAGGCGAGCTCAGGGATGACTCAGGGATGCTTCGGGGAGCTCGGGGTGCGCAGGGATGCTCGGGATGCCGGGATAATCGGGGGAGCTCAGGGATGCTCAGGGATGCTCGGGGATGCTCAGGGATGCTCAGGGGTGCTCGGGACAGCTCCGGGGGCACCACGAGAGATGCGAACCTGAGCAAAGCTTCTGCCCTGCAGGTGCCTTTATCCAAGAGGCGAGCGGAGGGAAATGTCCCATGCACAAACACGGGCAATGGGTGACTCTCTAAAGTGTTCTGTCACTGTGAGCGCCAAAGCTCCCGAAACACCGCCTGCCTTGGTCGGCAATGGAAAACAATTCTGCTGCTCCTGTAGTTACCATTAAAGGCAATACCGCAACTAACATTGTATCAGGCCAAATTACACTAGGGTGCTGCTTCTATTTTTTTTCTTTCATGCTGTGGCATTTCCTCTCCCTTGAAAACACTCTTTCACTCAGTCTAGCAATTAACTGCTTGAACAGAATAATAAGGAAGCAATTAAGAGGTGGCAGAGAAAAATTAACACTCCATTTCACATTAAAGGCCAAGTGAGTATCCTGGCCATTTTGAGTTAAATGTGTCTTTGAAAACCTGTAGTTTGGGTGTATTTTCCTTTTGAATAAGAAGCCAGCTCCACGTTTTTTAGTCTAGAGTCCCAGTCTGAAAATGAATGATAACTAATTGGGTGCTGTCTGCTTAAACAGACTGTATTAATTGCAGTTTGTTCTCCTGTAAGTGTCAAGGAAAACAAAATCTTTGTAATGTGTGGGCACAATGTATGCAGCCTTCGTTGGGATGTGCCTGTACCGGGGCAAATAAAGCAAACTGTGATGCAGTGTTGCCATGGCAGGTGGCATTTGCATAATAAATAACAGCTATCATGAGACTTTCTTTATGAAGTTCTCTCCTGTGTTGTCAGCTGTAGGAGCCGGCAATGAAGGAGCCAATATTGAGAAAGTGAGAGTGTGTTTTGGTTGCAAATGCCACGGCCCGGGCACGGTCATTGTCAGCGCTCCGGAGGGCAGGAGGAGCTTTGCAGGGCGGCTGCACACAGCAACCTAGGAAAGGATGGACCGAAAGGGGTCTGGGTGAGGCTGGAGATTCACATGGGACAGAGATTCACATGGGACAGAGATTCACATGGGACAGGACAGGGATTCACATGGGACAGGGGACAGAGATTCACATGTACAGAGTTCACATGGGGACAGGGGACAGAGATTACGACAGAGGGATTCACATGGGACAGGGATTCACATGTGACAGAGATTCACATATGTGCAGGGGGCAGAGATTCACATGGGACAGGACAGAGATTCACATGGGACAGATCCATGGGACAGAGATTCACATGGGACAGAGGGCATCAGATTTCGAGGCAGTTCAGGTGCAGAGGGCACAGTTATCAGATGTGTCACAGGGCACAGTTTCAGATGTGTCACAGGGCACAGTTTCAGAGGTGCAGAGGGCACAGTTTCAGATATTGCAGAGGGCACAGTTTCAGATATTGTCACAGGGCACAGTTTCAGATATTGCAGAGGGCACAGTTTCAGATGTGTCAGCAGGGCACAGTTTCAGATATTGCAGAGGGCACAGTTTCAGAGGTTCAGAGGGCACAGTTTCAGATATTGCAGAGGGCACAGTTTCAGATGTGTCACAGGGCACAGTTTCAGATGTGTCACAGGGCACAGTTTCAGAGGTGCAGAGGGCACAGTTTCAGATATTGCAGAGGGCACAGTTTCAGAGGTGCAGAGGGCACAGTTTCAGATGTTCAGAGGGCACAGTTTCAGATGTTCAGAGGGCACAGTTTCAGAGGTGCAGAGGGCACAGTTTCAGATGTTCCAGCCTTAGTGATTCTGTGCTCTATGATTTGTGGCAATCTAACAAATGGACAGGGTGGGGAGGTTCCAGTGGTGATGCTTTTTATTTCATAAGCAGCCTGAAGCTCCAAACTTTTGCTGAAGTTTTTTAGCAGTGAGTAAGACCAAGATGTGGTGCCCAAGCTCAGGCTGTGATGTGACGGTGAAACCATGGATGTGTAGATTACTGGGGTGAGGATTGTTGTTGGTAACTCCTTGGCTTTTTCATAACTTATTGAAAAATAAAACAGTGCTGAAACTGAGGCTTTTCAGAGTGACTGCCAGTTAGAAACTGAGGCAGGTCCCTGATTGAGTTTGCCCTTTGACATCTGCATGGAGATTTTTGCTTTACTTTTCTGTATCAATTGTATTTAATAACAGATGTAGTCTCTTCACATTACTTTTTGTTCTCTTTAATAAATTATAAGGAATAAGCAATCAGTAGTATATGAAAACAGTGATTTTCAGGTTTTATTTTGCTCTGAAAGTCGGAAATAATACCTTTATCTGGATCCAGTTTTTAGCTAATGGATGGATCATGTAATATCTATGGTACATAATATCTTCTAAACAGAAAAGAAAAAAATCTCTTCAAACAAGTAACCCCAGATCTCATACAACAGCACAGCATGTGTCAATTCACACTGTGTCATGTGACATGAAACTACTTAATACAGCCTGACTCGAGTGACATTTGTATCAGAGAATAAAAAATAACACTTTCACAAGTGAGGGATTATCGTTTCCAGTTTATGTTATTTTGCTATTTGCAGGTAAAAATGAAAACCAGGTAAGGGTTAGTGAGCTACCTTGAAAAGAAATATTACAGTAGGGAAGAGATTTGATAAAGGCCTAACCATGCTGGCAATGCAAGCAAAAGAAATGGTTTGTTCATGAAAGGATGGCTCTGTCTTTAGATGTGATTTGAACTGAAGCAGGGGAAAACCCAGAGAGGCAATCTCGCCTTCTGAACACCAGGCTGGTCAGCTAATTAAGGCTGAAGGACAATTTTAAGGAAGGAAAAGAAAATATTATCTATTGACAAGGACTGAAGGCACATTTTAGTCGCACGTGTCACCCTGCAGGGATGGGTCAGGCTCAGACACCCCAAAGATGTGCAGAGCACAGGCAAAAGGCACCAGTGCTGGGTGCTCTCCCCATCCCACCCTGTGCTCTGGGTGCCCCATGAGAGGGCACTTATGGGGTGTATTCCTGCCCTGAAAACATTGGGTTTTATGGCTTATTCATAAAAATGCTGATTTGATCCACAACTTAGAGCAGTGAGTGCTCTGAATGTGGACAGGGCAGGAATTTCTGAGCAGTGAGGGTCAGCCACAGCTCTGGTACTCTCTGTGCTCCCAAGAAGATCCCAGTCCTTGTGGAGGCTTTGTTTAGGCTGGGTCACAGGATTCCCTTTGCAGCCCCTCATGGTGACATCAGCTGTCCCCATTACAGTTCACCATCCTCCCACTCTCTTCCAGCATCTCCTCA
The DNA here is from genome assembly GCA_009741485.1 of Malurus cyaneus samueli. NCBI lineage: Eukaryota > Metazoa > Chordata > Aves > Passeriformes > Maluridae > Malurus > Malurus cyaneus. Next base: position 18,210,725 of record CM019238.1, on the reverse strand, counting down.
CTCTGTATTCCTCCAAAAGCCTCTGTAAAGCAGTGAGTGCAGCTCACAGTCCCGATCCCACACTCCACCTCTGCTGCAGGATATTTCACACAAACTCTTTCCTGTAGCCCAGGAGCTGCAAGTGGATGTCACCTCTCAGAAATGGCCATGGAAATCACCTGGCAGCTGGGACAGATGGCAAAACCATCCTGCCCTGGGCGATTTCCCTGCAGCAGTTTCAGTGTTGGGCAGTAAATGTGTCCATTTTGGATCAGATGGGTTATTTCTCTCAGCTGCTCGGGTCACTGTGCTGCTTGGAGGAGCTCTCCTCCTCTGGTGGTTCCCTCAGCCCTGAAAAGCAAGAAATACATTCATACTCTGATATTTGAGATCCTTTTGGACAAATTCTTGTAATCTCATTGGTTTCATCCCAGCTCAGTCCAGGGAAAGTCACATCTGTCAGTGAGAGCAGGAGGAGTGCAGAGTTCAGGGCTCCCACTGTTTCAGACTGCTCCAAGCAATGCTATATCTGGATGATATTTGTGGACATGTTTTCATGCCTGGCCAGTACACACAATTTCTTATTTCAAATGGACAGTTTCAATGCTCTTTAATCAAATTTTCAAGGTTTAAAAACATAGTGCATTTTATACAGGGGATATGCTTTTTCTTCACAAAGGGAGGAAGGAACATATAAAATCCTAGAAATGAAAGTAACACGAAATTTCTGCAAACCACCGTGAAATAGGGATTTATTAGTTTGTTGATCTCCCCTGGGGACCTGAGTGCAATAAAAGCAGGAATTGTGCTGATTTGGGTGGAGATGAGAAACAGTTCAACTTGAAGGCAAATGGTTTTGTGGCACAATCCAGGGCTAGAGGCTGGATGAGCTCAGCTGTCATTCAAACTGTTAATCCCTCAAATCTTTGGTGCTTGAGGATTAATTTCTCTAAATATTGTGCCAAATATAATAGTCTCTCTATCGCTCACACTATTAAATGGCTGTGAACTACAAGGAGCTTTTTGTTTCCCTAATAGGATTCATCCCTAATTCCAAAGTCATAAAGCATGAGTTTAAAATAAAAAAAAAGCCCTGAAATATTTTCCACAGGTAGAATGATAAGAGGACAGCTGTAAAGCCCCAGTCCTGGGCTCTGCTCTGCCCTTTAGAGCAGGAACAGGGACAGCAGTGCTGTGCTTTCTCCTGGCGCAGAAGATTCCCAGGGTGGCAGAGAAGGGACAGTGATCAGTGCCCAAATCTTCATTTGGGGTAAGGTGTACACAGAAATGAGAGCACTCCAAATGACCTGACCAATGTCAAAACAAAGAAAAACAGAAATTGAAGTAGTGGCAGTGACATGTTTCAATTTTCAGCTCTGAAGGACCTTCTGTTTTGAAATATAATCTCGTTATTATTTTCTGAGAAGTCAGGCTTGAGATACAGCATTCTGCTTTCATGGCTCCAAAACATTTGAGATTAGTGAGTTTTATTCTCATTATATGAACTTTTCCTCACAGTTTGGGATGGTAAACAATGCAAATTAAAAAATAAATAAATAATGCAGTTATTGACAGCTTGCATTCTGGTCAGAACTCCTCAGGTCCAGTATATTGACATTTTCATTACAGCTGTTAAACATGCTATTTTACTCCAAATCATAATTAATTAGTTTTAAAGGTGTGAAGTGAAATCAAAATCCAGAGCGAGACTTTCACACCTTTGCTTTTAGGTGAACATAAAAATAGAGGAACACCGGATGGAAATGTTTCACAGCTGTAGTTCTAAGAGTTTAAGAAAAAATGGATATCGTTCTGTGAAAGTGATCTGATGGGATTTTGATATGAAAAGGGTTTTTTTATTGGAACATTAACTGGATTCTTTGAAAAAATGGAAAGCTGAAAATGTTGGTCTGTCAGCACCCTCGTAAAGATAGGAAACCTGTTACATCTGTGTTTAAAGTATAACAAGATCATGTAACTAGAAGTGGAAGGAGTCAGTGAATATTAGAAAGGGGGCTGGCTTTAAATGAGATTAATTAACCATGGGAGGAGCAGCCCAAGGGCACGGTGCTTTTTCTGGAAACTCATGATGGGATGTATTTTTCAAGAAAATTCGTAGCAGTAGAAGTTGTTCAAGAAGGTCCAGGAGTCCCAGGGGAATGTTGGGTTATCCTGGTTGGAGGGGATCACAGAGTTCTGGCCTTGGCATCGATGGATTCAGACTTTGTGGGATCGGGGCCGGGTCTGAGAGCTGAGCTGGGTCTGAGCTGGGTCTGAGCTGAGCAGGGTCTGAGCTGAGCTGGGTCTGAGCTGAGCTGGGTCTGAGCTGAGCTGGGTCTGAGCTGGGTCTGAGCAGGGTCTGAGCTGAGCTGGGTCTGAGCTGGGTCATGAGCGGGTCTGATCTGGAGCTGGGTCTGACTGGAGCTGGGTCTGAGCTGGGTCTGAGCTGGGTCTGAGCTCAGCCCCTGCTCTTGTTCTTTTAATTCTGTTCTCTAAATTCAGCTGGTGGGGTAACAGATAAACCCAGCAGCCTTCCCTGCAGGTCTGCTGATGGCCTTGATCTCTGTTTTTTCAGCTCCAGCTCCACAAACCTTGGAAGGTAACCTTGCATCCTGCCAGGCTCTCCCACACAGGTCAATCTCATTTCTAGTTTTGATTGTTACAGTTTAAAGATAGAATTTCCCTTTCTTGCTTCATAGCATTTAAATGCTAATTAGTTCCCTTAAATGTCTGGGAAGTTATCCCAGTTTACACATAGATGGTTTATTAAGTCATGTTCATTTCAAACCTGTTCTTTGATGTAGGCTAATGGAATTATTCTTTTAGAATCTCTTTAAAAGGTGAATTCTCTTTCTTTTTTTTATGGATAGTGTTTCTCTGAAGCACATTTGTGAGTCTTTGCCTTTAGGAAAAATACCTGCTTTCCATGGGTTAATGCTGAGTACTCCTGGATGTTCATGCAACAGATAAACATTTGGTTTCTATTTGCAGCAACTTTTTAGAGTTCACACTTCCACTCTTTGCTGAAAAAAAAATATTTATTTTACCTCCCTTTCCACAGCTGCACAGCTAATAAGATGGAACAGAGCAGGTTTGCAAAAATCCATCCACCTAGAGAATATGCCGTGTGAACAGCATTTGTTTCCAGCTGTTTTCTTGTCATTAGCTTTTAATTTCAACAACTACCTGCTTGTGCCTCTCCTCTTTTTTCCCCACCTCAGGTATTTTGTGCTCTTATTGTGATTGTCAGTTCTGTTCTGCTTGAAATGTTTCAGTATATGTTGCCATGGTTACGGGTGCCAGAATTGGAAATAAATGAAGGGGGTATCAAGGCACTGTTGTGACTCTGATGGAGGTTTAGCACTAAGATGTTAGCTATTATTTTGCTCGATTCCATGATATTTGATGATGGATCCATTTTAATAGAATATTTAAATGCTTGCTTGAATATAGATTGCATTAAAATGGAACTATGTAGAACAGGATTTAATTTTTTTTTTTATTGAGTACATAGCCTTCAGGACAGTCTGCAAGTAAGTGAATAAAGTGTCCAGAACATTTAGTGCATAAATGGCATGAACATGTTCGACTAAATCTACTGCTGGAGTATGGATGAGTACTGAGTTTATGTCATAAAAAACGTTCAGAGAGATAAGAGAAGGAATTTTTAGGAAACAGAAAGCTGCTTTGGAATGGTTTGTTATCCCTGACTGAGGAAGGTGCTTGGGAATTGGGTGGAGCTGTCTCTCTCTCATGGTCTGTGCAGCAGTGAAAGCAGCCAGGTCTGGAGGGGATGTGGGGGTTTCTGCAAAAGCAGAGTTTGCTCCTCCATTTCTCACGTTACAGTTTGAGACACAACCCAAGGCTCAGCAGAGTCAATGGAGAAATTCCCAATGACAGTGTTTAATCTGAATTGAACCTTAGGTCAGCTGTTTGTCAATATTTCCATGTTGTTCCCAGTGATTTTAGTCTGGTGTGAGCCCTTTTTCAGACTGCCCAAATCAGTCAGTCCCTCTCAGCTGTGGGTTATGTGTTTTGTGTGTTCTTTAACCATGGGATGGGCAAAGTGTGGGAGTGCTGTAAATGTCTAAAATGGGCACTAAGGGGTCATGCAATTCCTGCTTTCCTTCCTCAGTGAAGAGATGGGTTTTCCTTTATTGGTGTTATCTGTCCCCACTGAACTCAGCTGCAAAACTTCTGCCCATGTGAGTGGAATTTGTGTGTATGCATGAATATACACATGCATTTATTTATACACCCATAGAGTTATGTTTTTACAGTAACGCAGTTTATCATGCACAGGAAACTGGAACAAGTGAAGGCAGTTGCTGTGTTCATCCTTCCCCTGAATTTGTACCTTCATTTCTCACTGACCCTTCCTCTGGAAAACTCCCAGAGTGTTGGACCTTTAGCCTTTCCGAGTCCATAAGTGCTGAGGTTTTCGCTGGTGCATCCAGTTAGAAACGTAAAGTTCAACTTCTTAATGATGGCTGTGGTCACCTTTTGTGTACCTTTGGCATTTCTGCAGGAGCAGAGAGTTCTGCTTCCCCTGCTTGGAGGAGCACACGCAGAGCAGCCAGGGGAACTCTGCACAGCACAGAAATGTGTTCTGCAGCCACCCCAGCAATGCCCTGCTCATATCTGTGGATTCTGGAGAGCTGAAAGCTGGGTGCTTTAAATCTGTCAATTCTGGAGAGCTGAAAGCGGAGTGCTTTAAAGCCTCTGCCCCTTTGTCAGTCTGGGCCAACATTTTAACTCTATGTACAGCAGAGACAGTCTGGGGGAAGCTGAGGAACAGCATCTGCTTTGTTTGAGCACTCAGCAGACACAGCAAACTGCCCCAGAACAGGGGGTGGTGTTTGCCTGGGAGTTTGCAATTGCTGTCATTCGGGAGGGACATACAGGGCCCAGGATAAAAGCAGCTGCAGCAAAATCAGTGTTTACCAAAACTCTGTCAGCAAAGCAGCATCTGCTTGGCTCTCTGCAGCCTTTCTGTGCACTGCCATTCCTGGTGCTGTCAAACTCGTGTTTGCCTTGACACTGAATAGAATTTACAGGAAGGGGTAAATGCAACGCCCGTTCATCTCCTGGTGAATGAGCAGAGCTGTTGTTTTGAGCTGGACTTTAACATTTTCACTTTGTGTCTGGTGGAAGTCAGCTGCGGGAATTGTTTGGCACTACTGGAGGAATTGCTGCTGCACAGGACAACAACGACCGCTAGTGGCTCAAGGTATTCCAAAATGGATAAAACTGGGAAGGGAAAACCCATGGATTCAGTACAGAAATGAATGCAACAGATGCTATTGGATGCATGTTGTGCACTATAAAAGGACATAAAAGCGTGCCGGTGCTTTTCACAGATGCACAGACTGTTCACAGCTTTTTCCAGGGGTGCTCCATGGTATCCTTTAGCTGGCCTCTTGCCCTCTGCTCAGCACTAATGCAGATTGCTCCCAGCCTTTCTCTTTCCAATCCCCCCGTTTTGCCCTGCTCCATTCACATTGGTTCAGCTCTCTATTCCTGCAGTCTCAGGCACAGCCCAAGCTCCTGGGCAGCAAACAGCAGTGATTTCCAGCTATGGGGTGACATGGGGGATCCAGCTCCCACCCCAGTTAGGGGCACTAACAATCCTTGGAACTGCAGTTGTTGTTTCTCCTGTTGGATGATATCTCCTGTCACTTGTCTTTCATGCACTTTTTAACTGATTAATTACTTTATCCATATGTTAGGCATTCACTAAAGCACCAGTTATAGCAATACCACATGTTCAATGCACTCTCTACATTTTAAAACACTATATTTAATACTACATTAGGCATTTCCTGGCCTGCACATCTTTTCTGTACAATGCCCCAGGTTTCTCCTGCAGTCTTTTTGTTCATTCTTTCATGGGCTGTGAGCAGCCTGTTTGTTAATGTGCAGCCTCAGTGCCCACATTGTGCCCAGGACTGCTCCTTTGCATCCCCAGCAAACAGATTGGTGTGTCCAGACTGGGAAATGCTGTGGATGGCTCAGCGCGTCCCCTGAGGCTCCAGAGATCTGCACTGATTTGTCCTGGGGGAAATCTCCTTTCCAGGTAACCCCAAATCTTCCTTTTACCAAAATATTTGGGATTAGATTCAAAGAATGACTGTGTAAGTAGTTAATGCATAGCTGGGTACTGGCTATGAGGGAAAAAAGAGGAATTTCTTCATCCTTAAGGGGACTGCTAGGATATCTGCAGTAGGGCATCTTATCAGCAGGGTATTGTACCCAAAACAGAAAAAAGAGAAAGATCCTTTTTACATTAAGCAACTTCACAAGTGAAATTCCAGGATTATTCTGTCTTCTGTTGTGCTGGTTTCTGCCTGGAAAAATTACACAATTTTAGTCATTTCAGCAGTATGTTAGTAGGTGGCAGTCTTGATCAAGTTTTGAAACGGTGAAATTTCTCCCCTTCCTTCCTTCCTTCCCAGGCAGAACCTGGAAATGGTGCAAAGGTTTTCCTGCTCAGCTGGAAGAAGATTTGGGCTCTGATTTCAGCTGTTTCTTCTCCCAGCCCAGAGAATTTTACTGTAGGGTAGAGTGTGGTCCCTTCAGCAATTGGGTTCCTAGCCCAGTCCCACAGAGCAGCAGCAATCCTTGAGCAGAGCTGCACCAGGGCTGCAGGAGCTGCTGTTATCCCTCCAGGGTGGAAAATGGAGATGGAGCAGGAGCAGATGAGCCCCTTGTGCGGTGAGAGCTCAGGGCAGCAATGGGGGGATAAATTCTGATTTCTGGTGAGAGCCTTGGTGCAGGTGCCAGCCCTGGCTCTGTAATCCTGGCTCTGTAATCCTGGCTCTGTGTAATCCTGGCTCTGTAATCCTGGCTCTGTGTAATCCTGGCTCTGTAATCCTGGCTCTCTGTAATCCTGGCTCTGTGTAATCCTGGCTCTGTAATCCTGGCTCGTGTAATCCTGGCTCTGTGTAATCCTGGCTCTGTGTAATCCTGGCTCTGTAATCCTGGCTCTGTGTAACCCTGGCTCTGTAACCCTGGCACTGTAATCCTGGCTCTGTGTAATCCTGGCTCTGTATAATCCTGGCTCTCTGTAATCCTGGCTCTCTGTAATCCTGGCTCTCTGTAATCCTGGCTCTGTAATCCTGGCTCTGTGTAACCCTGGCTCTGTGTAACTCTGGCTCTGTAATCCTGGCTCTGTGTAATCCTGGCCGTGTCACTGGTCCTGGCTCTGCAGCAGAGCTCAGATTGTGCTGTCTGAGATTAAACAGTTGGAATTTGTGGCTGTGATGCAAGAAGTGGGTGTAAAAGTTTTCTGGAGGCAGAGTTACGGGCAGTGTAAATCCTGCAGCAGTGTCTGCAGCCCTCCAGAGCGGGTCAGGATTTCAGAGAATTCTTTAAACACCACTAATAATGCCTGCAGCATACAAATCCACAAATCTGCACCGCAGGGCTGCTCCATCCCCCCTGTGCTGTGTCACTGCACCCACGAGATGGCACTTGGGCCTCACTTTGCTCTCAATTTGCCTTTTCCCCGCTCCAAATTGGGAGCTGCTGTAGATGGTAACAGTCTGCATGTCTGCGTGTCACTCATTGCATTCTGAGTTAAGAATTTTCTGTTGTAATGTACTGTTAATTTGGAAATTTGTAATGCTAAAAAGCTCTGAAAACAATTAACGGATTAGACTTTGCTGTGACCCACACCTGGTGTTTTTTGTAAAAGAGACCCATTTGGGAAAACTTGCACCCAGTGTATGAATATTTTAATGGCATCTAATTTGATTTTAAAAACCCTCAAACTTCCAAGCATGTTAACTTCCTGCTTTAATAGTCAGCATTGTTAAAGGTGTATTATTACAGCAATGTATATAAATACAGGGTAGAGGAGAATTATTCCAAACCAGTCAAAGCTCCATCAGGAACACCTCAGCAGAGATTTGCTGCTGACTCTGCCACAAAATGAGAGCAGTCTGGGATGATGGGGACTTTGTGAACTCTAGAAATTATAAACTAATACTAATCGGAGCAATAAATTCAACAACACACATTCTTCTTCAGATACAGAAGATAAAGTATGTGTGCTAGAGCAGATGGCACAAGGTGTGGAAGGGACAGGGACTCTACTGAATCTGTCTTAACTGGTTAGTCTACATAAAACTACCTCTAAATGTCAGATTGTCATCCACAGGGGTTTTTTCCAAATGATTTGTTTTTCCCTTTTGGAGGAGCACAGGCTGAAGGTGAGTATTTGCAGCTGAAAGTTCAGAATTTGTTCTCTTCACACGCTCAGGTTATTACAGGGAAGAGCAGTTTCTCTTCTTTGCCCCTCCCAAGCCATTTCCAGCCCCTCCTCTCTCTCCTGGCCCTCAGTGCCAGTCCCAGCATCATTTCCTTGTGTTTGGCCCAACTCTTTGGATCTGCTGGTTCTTCCTGAGCAGCAGCTGCAGCTGAGTCAGTCCTTGCCTTGCACTGAGCGTTCCACATTTGCACACTGAGTTCATTCACTGGGAAATTCTTACTGCTCTGCTTTTTGCACAAAGGTCTCTCTTTTCCCAGGCTTCAGTTTGGCTTTTCATGCAGTGCTTTGTCATTTCAGAATTCCTTTCCAGGAATTTTTAGGTTGTCCTCCCAGTTCTCCCCTGGCCATGGCTTGGCTCCGGGTGCTGTACAAACCTTTGTCTGGGAAAAAGGTAAAAGTGGCAACTTGGAGTTAAAAGAGTCTGAAGCAATTGCAACAATGGCAATTCAGCATCTACATTTCCAGAAAGTTTTATCATGCCAGAGACATCTGTGTTTTTCACTGTGCCGGGTTTTATTTTCAATCATTTTTCTCATTAAAAAAAATGTGTGTATCTCATTATGTCTTCATATCTGAGCCAGCATTTAATTCTCTGATTACATATGGTCGGTACAGCATGTGCCATTACACCCACCAAAATAATGAAGTGACAGTTCCCTTTGCAGAGGAAAAGACTAGAAATAACTTTCTGCTGAGAGATGCTATTATTTTTTTCTCTCTTTTTTTTTTCCCTACTCATCAACGACTTGACTCTCCTTGGATGCCAACCACAACAGGAACAAGAAATCCCTCAAGATTCTTGCTTGTGATTCAGATCTCAGAAAGTGTTTTCTGACTAGCCTGCGACTTGTCATATAAGGGCTGCACTGCAGCTTTGATATTTATGGTCTATTATACCCACGTAAGAGTTATTTTAAAAGGCTACAAGAGCTATCTGCTTCTTGTTTTATGTATTATTTATCAGACTCTTATTCTTTCCTTTATGCCACAGATTATTATTTTTTTTTTAAATCTCTCCTCTTGATGTTACAAAGTACTAGTCCTGATAGAATTGGCACTGGGAGGGTTTCCAGGCTGTGTAGGCAGTGTGGATCCCAGTGGGCTGTGTCAGTGCTGTGGCCACTGCTCCACGAGCTGTGGGTGGCTCTGGCAGCCCTTCCTTGGGAAGCTGTGGCTTAATTACAGCACCCAGATTTTTCTCAGTCATTTTTCAAACTTTATTGCTGCTCTTCACCTTGTGTTAATTTCTTTTTTCCCCTTTTTTCTCCGCCTTAGGAAAGCTGTCCTCTTCCTCACCCAGAAAATTCCCCATGGTTTGTGGAAAGGCCCCAAAATCAGTGTTGAAGCTGGGAAAGGCAGCAGCAGTTCCCCTGAGTGGAGAACAGAGCAGGAACCAGCACTGGTGGCCCAGCAGCATCAGTTGTGAGCCAAAGCAGCTCCCATCAGCCCAGGGCAATAAAAACCCAGCACAAACTCGGGGTGATGCTGCAGGATTTCCGACAGGAAGGATTGAAGGGTTTTCTGATGGGAAGGATTGAAGGGTTTTCCAATGGGAAGGATTGAAGGGTTTTCCAAGGGGAAGGATTGAAGGGTTTTCCAATGGGAAGGATTGAAGGGTTTTCCAATGGGAAGGATTGAAGGGTTTTCCAACGGGAAGGATTGAAGGGTTTTCCAATGGGAAGGATTGAAGGGTTTTCCAGCAGGAAGGTGCCGTCACAGCACAAATCACATGGAAGGGATTGTGACAGGAGCTCCACAGTCAGTGCCAGCCTCACCTGCCCTGGTGTTCATTCTGCTGTGCTCTGGTGAGTGGATCTCAGTGTGTGAGGCCAGCCTCTGAAATGGGTGGGTGTTCGTTCAAAGCAAAGGCCAAATGTGCTTTTCAGCAGGGTTCACCTTTCAGGGTGTGGGCTCCTGTGATCATTTTTGTGGGCTGTGTCTGCCCTTTGAAGCTGCAGCACTGGTTTTTTCCCTGATGGTTTTTTCCCTGATGTGGATGATGTGCCTGGGAACAGGGTCCCATATCTGTCACTGCATTTGTTACAGACTGCAGTGACGCACCCTTTTTACTTTCTCTAGCAGGTATTTTTTTTTAAAAAGAAAAGACAGACTTCTTAGCAGGCCTTGGTTATTCACCAATATTATTAGATTCTCCCTTCCCTCTCCTGATGCTAGGAATAGAAACCTATGAAATTACTGTGGAGGATGAGCTCTCAAAACTGAGCGCCGAGTAAAGAGGATGGGAAAAACCCACAGAGCTGAAATGCAGGGAGAGATTTCATGAGGCAGTGCAGGGGGAATATTGCACTGAACCCTTGATGGGTAAGCTGGCAGGACCCTGGCAGGGCAGGAGCACGAGACAGGCAGGGAGGGGATGCCATCGCCTCACCCAGTGCCAGGGAATCATTTCTGCTCTGCACAGGGCTGGTCATGTCAGGAGAGCACCTGGATGGACCTGTCCTGACAGGGAATAACTGCAGCTTCTGGGAAATATATTCAATTTGTTCCTTGCTTCCAAAGCAGGGGCTTACAAACACCAAAAGTCCATGCCTTCTTCTAACCTTGGAGGAATGCCTTCTTGTCACATTGCAGGGCACAAACACCTCTCTTCTACAGAGCTGTTTGCAGAGGATGCTGTGTTCCAGCTGGTTTGCCCAACATGAATCAGGGAGAGCAGGGAGCTGCAGAAATCCCTGCCCTGGCAGCAGCTTAGTGCCAGAGGGGCTCACAGACAGGGCATCCTGCAGGGCTGACCCAGCCCTGCCTAAGGACTGGCACCACACAAGTGCTTTAGTACAGTCTGCTCATCGTCCATCCCTCCTGCTCAGGTTCACAGTATTTTCCAGTGGGAGATTTGGAGATGTGCCCAGGGGATGTTCCCAGAGTGCCAGGAGTTTGAGCAAGGTTTGGCTGAGGAAGGTGCCTATTGCAGCCGTGGCCACAGGAGCTTTCCACAGGAACCTGTCCTCTCTGGGATGTGCTTGTAGCCTCCCCACAGCCAAACACAACCTGGGAAACTCCTTGTGCAAGGCCTTGCCTCTTATTCAGCCAGGAGAGAAATAAAAATGCAGCCCTAGCACCAAGGACATCGAAATTACACACAGATGAGGGGTTTACAGGGCAGTGCAGTAGGTGTCGAGGATCCTGTAATGCCACTGGCAGACCTTGGGCACGAAGGAGAAGCTGGAAAAGCTGCAAAGTGCACAGAGAGCTGCTCCTGCAGACAGCACAGGAGAGCAGCTCCCACCCCTCAACACGAGCGCTGTGCTGTGCACCACCTATGGCACTGTGCAAACACAGCTCTGTTGTGTTCCTCTGCAGACACACAGCTTGCAGATGTGCTGCTGCCTGGAAGAGTCCAGGGATTTCTGGGAAGTTATTGTGCTGCCTTTCCCCACCTTTCTGGCCTGGGTTAATAGGGCTGTGGGGTGCTGGGTGAGAAAACACACAGCTTTTCTGTTCGCGGTTCCACAGGCACAAGGTTCACCTGTGGTTCAGTGTTTAACTAAAATGAAGGTTGACAGCTTTTCCCTATAAATTAAATTAATGAGATGTTTGAAGTACTGCTAAATTCCTTGTGCAGATCTTTGCAGTTTGGCATTGTCTCTGTGCTCCCTTCCCCCAGAGCCCATCTGCAATCTCACACCCCTCGCCCGTGCTGGGATTAAAGGGATTAATGCTGTGTGTGCTGGGGACATGGCCACACAGAATCTTCACACACAGCCACTCCTCTGCAGGAAGAGAGTTTATCTACCAAAAAAAAAAAAAAAAAAAAAAAAAAAAAAAAAAAAAGAGGTGTTGCGTGTAACTGGCGGTGTTTGATGCAGCCCCGTCCCTGTGCCTGCCATGCTTTGGGATGGAGCCTCCTGACTGATTCCCTGCTCCTCCAAAGGGCTCTTGGGAGCCTTGAGAGAAAGACAGTTGTCTTGAGCAGCCCATCCTGCAAACAGAAAACAAATCTATTTTATGATTAAGTTATTGCAATCAGAATGTGCCATATGCAGCTTTTCCCAAAGGGATGCAGCCAGCAGATGCATTGGCAGCCCTTTCCTCGCCCAGCCCTCTCCAGCTCACACTGGGTAAAACAAATGCTCCTAAACCAAATTACAACCAGTGTTTGAAATTTGGGGCAGCCCCTGCTCTGCCTGTGTAACTGAGGCTCTGTGATGGGGCTGAGAGGAATTCTCGGACATGTAGGAAATCTGCAGGGCAGGGATGGAATGCATGTCCCTCCATTTCATAGGGCAGCTGGAACGAGTGGACCATTCTGGAACAAGAGCAGGGAAGGAGAACAATATTTAAATGCATGGAGCACTGGGGTGGACTGGAAGTTGAATGTATGGGATTAGGGAATGAGTTTTAGGAGGGGGTCCATGGCCAAAGGATGGGGTGGTGAGAGTTTTCTGATTTCTTTTGTTTTCTTCTATCACCTACAGAATATCAGAAGGTCACAGGCAGGAGGAATCCTCAATACTGAGATTCAGCTCTTGTGTTTGGGATGCTCTGTGTTTGGGATGCTCTGTGTTTGGGAGGGCTCTGTGTTGGATGCTCTGTTTGGATGGCTCGTGTTTGGGATGCTCTGTGTTTGGGATGCTCTGTTTGGGATGCTGTGTTCTGGGATGCTTGTGTTGGATGTCTTGTTTGGGATGCTCTGTCTTTGTGATGCTCTGTGTTGGGGCTCTTGTTTGGGTCTCTGTGTGCCTGTGTTGGGATGCTCTGTGTTTGGATGTCTGTGTTTGGGATGTCTGTGTTTGGGATGCTCTGTGTTGGATGCTCTGTCTTTTGGATGCTCTGTGTTGGGATGCTCTGGTTTGGGATGCCTGTGTTGGATGCTCTGTGTTTGGGATGGCTGTTTTGGGATTGCTCTGTGTTGGGATGCTCTGTGTTTGGGATGCTCTGTGTTTGGGATGCTCTGTGTTTGGGATGCTCTGTGTTTGGGATGGATTGCTCTGTGTTGTGTTTGGATGCTCTGTGTTTGGGATGGCTCTGTGGTTGGGATGCTCTGTGTTTGGGATGCTCTGTTTGGGATGCCTGTGTGGTTGGGACTCTGTGTTGGGATCCTGTGTTTGGATGGCTCTGGTGCTTGTGTTTGGATGCTCTGTGTTTGGGATGGCTCTGTGTTTGGGATGCTCTGTGTTGGGCTACTTCTGTGTTTGGGATGCTCTGTGTTTGGGATCTCTGTGTTTGGGATGCTCTGTGTTTGGATGCTTCTGCGTTTTGGGATGCTCTGTGTTTGGGAGCTCCGTGTTTGGGATGTCTCGTGTTTGGGATGCTCTGTGTTTGGGATGGCTCTGTGTTTGGGATGCTCTGTGTTTGGGATGGCTTCTGTGTTTGTGTTTGGGATGGCTTTGGGATGGTCGTTGCTCTGGATGGTTTGGGATGCTCTGTTTGGGATGCTCTGTTTGGGATGCTCTTGTTTGGGGATGCTCTGTGTTGGATGGTCTGTGTGTTTGGGTGCTCTGTGTTTGGGATGCTCTGTTTGGGATGCTTTGTGTTTGGGATGCTCTGTGTTTGGGATGCTTGCTGTGTTTGGGAGCTCTGGTGGAGCTGTGTTTGGATGGTCTCTTGTTTTTTGGGTGCTCTGTGTTTGATGGCTCTGTGTTTGGGTGTGCTCTGTGTTTGGGATGGCTCGGTTTGTGTTTGGGATGCTCTGGTTGGGATGGCTTGTTTGGGATGCTCTGGTTTGTGTTGGGAGCTCTGTGTTTGGAGCTCTGTGTTTGGGATGCTCTGTGTTTGGGATGCTCTGTGTTTGTGTTTGGGATGCTCTGTGTTTGGGATGGCTCTGTGTTTGGGATGGCTGTGTTTGGGATGCTCTGTGTTTGGGAGGGCTTACTCTGTGTTTGGGATGAGCCCATGGCACAGCTCTGTGACCCCTCAGAGCCCGGGGTGGTCAATCCCTGGAGCTCCAACCCCACTGAGCTCTGTCAGTTCTGCTCCATGTCCGGCACCGACTGTGGAGGCTGAGCCCTCCCAGGAATCTGCCTCATCTTGTGTAGGAATAATTGAAACAGTCAGAATTGTTATTCTCCCTCCCCAGTTCTTCTTAATATCAAATATGCATTTCCCCCTCTATGCTCTAATTAAAAACCGAGCGAGAGGGAGAGAGGAGGAGGAAACGAATAATGCCAGCGACACATTTGGCTTACAGAGAAGAAAAGCACACTCTAATGCGTTTGAGGACAATAAGGAGGAAATGATTCACGCTTAATAAACCTCTTTGCTGTTAATCTCTGTTAACCTAAGGGCTCTGTTACTTTATGGAAAAGTCTCCTCACTTTCTGTTGTGTCATGGAAAAAAGAGAACTTTTATTATTATTTTTTGCAGGGGTTATTTATTGGACCTGCTGCCTCTGGAGCACAGGGGTGTTGTGGAACCTGGGCAGCCTGGTTGCTCAGTAAGAATATTTTTTTCACTGTCATGATCCTTCCCCTGCCCATTTCAGCACTGGCAGGTCCCAAACCACCCCAGCACCACAGAAGGGTTGGGCACAGCTTCCCAAGGGTTGGAGAAGGAGGGCTGTGGGGTCACCTGCTCGTTCAGGTAATGGAGATCTGCTGCCAAAGGGATTCTCTGTGGGTTCTTCCACTGAAGGGCTGAGATGAGTCTGTGCTGGAGAGTTCCAGAAAGGACCCCAAAGTTAAAAACCTCCCCCACCTCAGTGGGGCCATGGAGTACAATGGATGGGTGTGATTGGCACACTGCTTTTAAACCCCATATTTTTCCTGCATGGTGCAGTCTGTCACAGCTTTCTCATCCCATGGAGCAATGCCCAGAAGTTGATGTTATGCTGTTGTAATCGGAAAGGAGTGGGGTGTTGCAGGGGACAGAATGGATATTGCCGAGAATCCCTCGTGCTTAATGATTTTCCTTCCAGCTGCATCATCTTTCACCCACTCCCTTGTGCTGGCTTTCAGACATCTGAAGGTTTGGATTTGTTCCTTTCACCTACGGGCTGTGACGTTAAATGTCTGTGTTTTTCTGCAGCAGCAGTGCTGGCAGAGCTTGGGAGGCTCATCCTGTCTGTGCCTGATGGTTCAGAGGGCACAGATCCCATTGAGCTCTGGAGCCACAGCTCCTGTGCTGCTGATGGTTTGGAGGGCACAGATCCCATTGTGCTCCAGAGCCACAGCTCCTGTGCTGCTGATGGTTCAGAGGGCACAGATCCCATTGTGCTCTGGAGCCACAGCTCCTGTGCTGCTGATGGTTCAGAGGGCACAGATCCCATTGTGCTCTGGAGCCACAGCTCCTGTGCTGCTGATGGTTCAGAGGGCACAGATCCCATTGAGCTCTGGAGCCACAGCTCCTGTGCTGCTGATGGTTCAGAGGGCACAGTCCATTGTGCTCCAGAGCCACAGCTCCTGTGCTGCTGATGGTTCAGAGGGCACAGATCCCATTGTGCTCTGGAGCCACAGCTCCTGTGCTGCTGATGGTTGGAGGGCACAGATCCCATTGTGCTCGAGCCACAGCTCCTGTGCTGCTGATGGTTCAGAGGGCACAGATCCCAGCTCTGTGCTGCTGATGGTTCAGAGGGCACAGGTCCCAAGCTCTGTGCTCTGATGGTTCAGAGGGCACAGATCCCATTGTGCTGAGCGTCCAGAGCCACAGCTCCTGTGCTGCTGATGGTTCAGGGGGCACAGATCCCATTGTGCTCCAGAGCCACAGCTCCTGTGCTGCTGATGGTTTGGAGGGCACAGATCCCATTGAGCTCCAGAGCCACAGCTCCTGTGCTGCTGATGGTTTGGAGGGCACAGATCCCATTGTGCTCCAGAGCCACAGCTCCTGTGCTGCTGATGGTTCAGAGGGCACAGATCCCATTGAGCTCCAGAGCCACAGCTCCTGTGCTGCTGATGGTTCAGGGGGCACAGATCACCCATTGTGCTCAGAGCCACAGCTCCTGTGCTGCTGATGGTTTGGGGGGCACAGATCCCATTGTGCTCTGGAGCCACAGCTCCTGTGCTGCTGATGGTTTGGGGGGCACAGATCCCATTGTGCTCTGGAGCCACAGCTCCTGTGCTGCTGATGGTTTGGAGAGCACAGATCCCATTGTGCTGCTGATGGTTCAGAGGGCACAGGTCCCATTGTGCTGCTGATGGTTTGGAGGGCACAGATCCCATTGTGCTGCTGATGGTTTGGAGGGCACAGATCCCATTGTGCTCCAGAGCCACAGTTCCTGTGCTGCTCATCCCAGGGGAGTGCAGGAAATGTGGGGGAAGAGCAGCACCAGAGGGGCCAGAACATGTACAACAAGAGAAAAATGTTCTTTTGGGGAAGATCTAGGGCCAGGACCAACATGTCACACAGCAGCAAGAGGTTGCTTTGGGTCCTGAAGCAATTCCCATTAAATGTGCTCTCCCTCAGTGCTGCTGATGGCTCCACCCTTCACTGCAGTCTGCACATCTCCCCTCCTGACCCAGCCAGACCCAAATATCCAGAGCAACCTCTGACTGAAATATCTCCAGTCTGGCAGGGTCACAGGAGGGCCAACAGTTGTTTTGGTATCAAATCCTTGAAAGGAATTTTCCCCATGGTTTTAATTCATTGGGTTTTTTAACTCCAGCAGGAGATTTGTCTTATTATTTCTGTGAAACAAACCGTGTTTCTACAAGCCTTTATTTTTCTGAGAGAAAGTTATTTTGAAGTCAGAACTGGATAAGAATTAAAGCATGAACATTATCTGGCTGGATTGTAAGGCCTTTATAAGATATTCAGAGTGAAATCAGTACAGCTGCACAACTCCATTCCCTCTTAATGCAATCGATGCCTCCTCTTGAAGTGTTGTTACAGGCACATTTATCTGGTTCTGGCCAGTGAATTTTGACATATTGTTTGCATAAGTTTGCCTATTTCTTATTATGTTTATTTGATAAATATTTTAGTTATCTCAAAATCAGATTCTCAGTAAAAGGAGTTTTTCCCCTCTGCGATTGCTGTGAAAATTACACTTGGAAAATCAAACCTTTCAGACGTAATTTTACTTTCATCTCTTGTTTCTGATGAGGCCCTAGCACATAAAAAATCCACACTTGGACACATCCGTCTCAGCTGAAACATCTGAAATCCCAGGAGGACTTTGTGGTACAGGAGTGGAAGCAGAACCATCGGAGCCCAGCAGTGCCTGGAGCTGGGGATTGGCAGCAGATGATGCCAAATTCGGGATGTGTGGCTGCAACTCTGCCCTGTGGGCACTGGGACCCAGCAGAACCATCAGAGCCCAGCAGTGCCTGGGTTGGGATGAGCTCCAGATGATGCCAAACTCGGGATTTGTGCCTGGAGCTCTGTCTGTCTGAGCACTGGGACCCAGCAGAGCAGAAATGTGTCAGGGCTGACTGGAACTGGACACAGAAGGTCCTCCAGGGGCACATTTTGCACAGGAAAAGCCCTGAGTGGAGAGGATTCTGTGCTGGTTGCCAGCAGACAGAGGTTACCAACCCTCTAAGGCTTTCTGCAGCTGCGGGCATTGAATTATTCAGCAGTCTTTCCATCCAGCCTCATGGAAAATTTCCTCATGTGCTAAAAAATTCTCCAGACCACCACCAGCAACATTTCAGTAACATTTCAGAGAGAAACCCAGCCCGAGTACCAACACTTCTATGGCAAAAATGAATAAAAAATTGCATGAAGAAGCAGCCCCCTGGCAGAATATGACATTTAAATGTGTTTCCCTCCTTCAGTTTAAAATGCAAGAACTGAAGAGATGCAAGAAGGCACTGACTTGAGGTTCAAAGAGCTGCTCATGCAAAGGATCAATAGATCCAGCTCTGTATTTAGTGTCATACTAAATGCTGGACCTGGCAATTATTTTGATTCATTACTGTGGCAAGTGAAGCATCAAAGTGTGACAGGAAATTCCTGTATTTTCTTGTTTCTTATGTAACTGAAGGATTTCATCTTTAGAGGCAGTTATGTTACAGATTGATATTCTGCTCTTGACAGGTATTGCAATGGTTTATTAATTCCGTGTTAGTTGTGCAGGTTTTGGCATTTTGTCAGTCCCTGATCCATAGGGAATCTGTGCCATGGGGATTTTTCCAGCAGCACCCGTGGCCTTTGAAACCCCTGAGTGCAGCATTCAGATGCAAATGTTCTTACTGCCATGACAGGAAAAAAACTCCTGTTGGCTCCAAAGAACCATTTCTAGAGTTGGATCCATCTTAAACTAAAAGATGGAAGTCTAAATTTACTCAGGGTGACAAATTAGATAACCAGTTTATTACATACACTCAGCCACTTTGCTTTAATTGTGCTCATTAACAGCAACAGTCCCAAATAAAACCTACAAAGAAGGTTCATGCCCGTGTTTCCTTGTTGTGTGATAAAAGCACAGATGTTTGTCCATCCTCTGCCATTCCATGAGATCTGAGCTGCCATGGGCACACAGCCTGAGCCTGCAGAGGTTCCACATCCTGATGTGCTGTTCCTCCAGCTGACTGAACTGAACCTTGCCCCTTGCACTGCTGCTGTCCTGAGGACACAGTGCTTTCACAACCACGCTCAATTGTCCCGAATTTGAACCCTTTTCAGCCTCAGAAGGGTCTGTTGGAGCCATGAGGTGAACACAGCACTTCTGGAGCATTTATCCCTCACAGATGCTCATTATTCAGTATGATTTGAGCAGATCCTCATTATTCAGTATGATTTGAGCAGATCCTCATTGTTCAGTATGATTTGAGCAGATCCTCATTGTTCAGTATGATCTGAGCAGATCCTCATTGTTCAGTATGATTTGAGCACACTGTCACAAACTCTGCAGCTCCTCAGTCCTGTGCTGTAATGGGGTGATGTACAGGTTTATCCTGTCAGTCCTGCAGTGTGAAAGTGTGACAATAACCCCAGTGTCACCAGGGGCTCCTGTCCTGAACCGGGGCTGGAGCCAGGGCTGCTTGAGGAAATGATCTTTATGCTCAAAGAACATAAATACATCATATTTCTATATTAACTGCTTTTAAGGGAATTCAAATTCCATTGAAAAATTCTGCGGAAAGTTCTGTAGGTAACTGCCAATTCCTAGATTTATTTATGCCCCTTTGGCTGACAGAAACACCTTTCAGAGCGCTGTGTGTGTGTTGTGGATGTGTGTTCAGAGGTGCCTCTGCAGGTTGCTCTTTGCCTGTTCCTGGCAGTATTTCTGACTGAAATCCCTGTCAGTCTCAGGATTGACAATGCCATTTCAATTGGGGCTTCAGCAGCTCAGCAATCAGGGACTGATCTGGCCTGCAGAACACGGCAGGAAGCTGCACTCTAAATTACTGACAGTACCAGTGGAGAGCTCAGAATTTATATCAGATATTATGTATTACAAGTGAGATTTACAACAGGATTACAGAAAACAGTTAGTTGAAGCTACAGGCAATAAACAGAGATTAAAATATTTATCTAGCTGTAAAAATATGAATAATGGAGTAATTTATGTAGTTATGTAAAGAAGCTGCATGTTTAAATAAAAGTAATAGGAAGTTTATTTTCAAAATAATACAATTTTTGGATATCTGGGGCTAAAAAGGGAAGGTTTTGGTGCTTTTTTTCATTTGTTTTGTTTTTAACTCAGGACAGACCTTTCAGTTCTACACAGGGCTGAGCTCTCTGGTGTCTCCCAGAAAAGCCACAAAGAATGTCACAGAGCATGGCAGCAATCCTACAGATTCCGTGCTCAGACCCTTTTTTGGATCAGACTGGAGCACGCTGTGTTTATTCTGGCAAGCTCCTTTTCCATCCAGAGAGAAATGCTGGGGGTGCTGTGGGGGCAGATCACCAAATGCCTTTTTTTCCTGGAAAGTAGAGCAGATATCCCCCATATCATCCCATTTAATTATTTAGGGGCAGCAGTTCCCCGTAGTGTAAATTCCAGTGTGTTTGTAATCGTGCCTCAGAAATCCCAAGGCAACACCCAGCTCTTGGGGGAGAGGGAAAATCAGATATTGGGGAGGAGGGAACTGCAGCAGAGACAGGGGAATTGCCTGGGAGAGATGGGGATATTGCAGAGCATGGACATCACCAACTCTGCAAGAGAACAGAGATCCTTCAGCTGCAGCTGGATCAGGAGACAGATCCTGTAAGAAAACAGAGATCCTGTGTGTACCTGGATCAGCAGACAAATCCTGTAAGAAAACAGAGATCCTGTGTGTACCTGGATCAGCGAGACAATCCTGTAAGAAAACAGAGATCCTGTGTGTACCTGGATCAGCAGACAAATCCTGTAAGAAAACAGAGATCCTGTGTGTACCTGGATCAGCAGACAAATCCTGTAAGAAAACAGAGATCCTGTGTGTCCTGGATCAGCAGACAAATCCTGTAAGAAAACAGAGATCCTGTGTGTGCCTGGATCAGACAGATCCTGTAAGAAAACAGAGATCCTGTGTGTGCCTGGATCAGGAGACAGATCCTGTAAGAAAACAGAGATCCTGTGTGTGCCTGGATCAGCAGACGATCCTGTAAGAAAACAGAGATCCTGTGTGTGCCTGGATCAGACAGATCCTGTAAGAAAACAGAGATCCTGTGTGTGCCTGGATCAGCAGACAGATCCTGTAAGAAAACAGAGATCCTGTGTGTGCCTGGATCAGCAGACAGATCCTGTAAGAAAACAGAGATCCTGTGTGTGCCTGGATCAGACAGATCCTGTAAGAAAACAGAGATCCTGTGTGTGCCTGGATCAGACAGATCCCTTCTGTGCCCTGGGACGGTGTGATCTCTGCAGATCCCCTGGATCAGGCACAATCTCACAAATGTCACCTGCTGCTCTGCAAAGCCGCTGTGACTCAGCAGTGCAGCACAGGGGCTGCTCAGCGAGGACAGATTGTTCTCTCCTCCTAAGTACGTTGGGTTTTGGTTTTTTGTTTTTTTTTTTAATATCTTCTAATTCTGCTCTCTTTGGTATTGATCCTGTGCTCTTTTAGAAGCCAGATTCATCTGGAGCCTGAGCTGCTCCGTGGTCCCCCAGCCGTGTCTGCTGGGCTCGTTTCTGGCTGACAGTTGGTTTGGGACTCCTGATTGCATTTTTTGGGATGTGATTTTACACTATGTCAGAATCTCATGTCTGTCTCTCTTCCCTGCAAGCCACTTATGGACAGTTGGCCAAACAGAAGTTTTGTGTTTTAAGAAAAAAAAAATCCTTTTTTAAGTGATGAGATTCTGTTGCCAATTCTGCTGTCATTCTCCTGTCCTATTTACTGCTTGGACTTGAAAAGCATAACGATTTTTGAAAGCTTTGTTTTTAAACTCTGCTCTTGCTTTTCCTTTGTGGCTGCTTTGACAGACTTCTCTGATGTATATTTCAGTATAGGGTGATGTGAAGCTAATGAGAAGGCAGATGTTTATTTACAGAAATACGGGTTCCATTTGTAAAATTATTTCCTGGGAAGGAGAACATTGCTTTCCAATTACCTTACATGCTAGGAGGGTTTTTTAATAAATTTCTTTGCAACTTGGTCTTTAAACTGTGTATTGCTACAGGCACATAAAAGTGCCTGTAAACCCAAACCCCACAACTTTAGTGATCATTATAAAACACAAAAAGATTCAGATGTTATTTTAAGTCAATAAACGGATTTACACATAATAAAATAATTGTATAAGTATCACCTATTTACAGATCTGACTAATAAGTACTAAATAGAAAAAGATTAAGTTCATAAATTCGACTGATTTACATGAGTACAACTTTGTGTAAAATTGAGAAAACAGAGCTTCAGTCTTGTCAAGGCTCAATCCTTGTTCTGTATGTCCCAATTCGAATGATTTTAATAATTTCATCATTTTGTTATTACCCTTGGCACTATATAATGAAGGTCCCAATGCAGTAATTGTTGTACCTAAACCATGAGGGCCCCTTTCCCTCTGTTTGTGTAAAGGAAGCTTTGACACAGACAGTAGGTGTGGTATTAACATGCTCTTCAGGTTATATATTTATTAATTTATTTATTCTGATTAAATAGTTGCCATGTTTATGTTTTTCTCTAATTTAATCCAGGTTTAGGACCGGGACCCTGTGAGGATGGATGGTGCAGGTCACTGCACTCTCTGTGTGTTACTGGAGGGGCTGCATTAGGCCTGTGCTCAAAGCCCTTTCCACATCTCCAGCTCATCAATGTGCTTGCTTTAGGCTGTCATCATTTGATTAAACCCTGATTTGTCTGGAAAGGTGAGTCACCTGTAATCAGCACATTAAATGAAAGACCTACCCGATTTGCTGCTGGGTTATTTGAAAAATAATCACTAATTCAGCAAAGGTTTAATTCCACATTTACAAGCCCTGATGCTCTCAGCTCTCTGTTTCCTGTCAGCCACAGAAGTATTTCCATTTCCTGGAGTCTGAATGCACCAAGGGTGAGAGGAGCCAGGGCTGAGTGCTCTGTGGAGGATGCTGCGGATCAGATGCCTCTCATTTCATAAGGAAACCTGGGATTCTCATCTTCCTAAGACTTTTTGTGGAATAACATGGCTAGCAAGCATTTTATCAGTCTGTTGATGTCCAGATTTGAGCAGACAGCTGAAGGAAATCAGCATCCACCAGACCTCTAAACTCTGGTGTCTGAGTTTGGCACTGTCCAGGTGTATTTGAAAGGAACTTCGCTTCTGGAATAATTTTAGCCCTTGGGAAGCTTTGGGGATGTGCTGATATATCAGATCACTGAGATGCTTGTCCCCAAGGAAGGCCTCACTGAGGTTGGGGACATCGTGGGGCCAGAGGAGCTGTTGCCCAGCTCACCTGTTTTGTCTCATGTCTCTCAGCCCCTGGCACAGGAGAACAGAGGGAACTGCTGTGCTTTGTGGTGCTTTCCTGAGTAACAGAACCCTGAATGGACCAGGGTGGTCTCTGAATGACTCAACAAAAATAAAAACACAGCAAGGGCATTTCACACGCATATCCCCTCTAGAGTGGGTATGTGAGACACCTCTGTAGCTTTGGAAAAACAACAGCCAGACAGTGAATTGGCTTTTTGGAGAGAAAGGATTGGTGTGTGCTGCTCTGTGTGAGCCTGAGGTGCACCAAGAGCTCTGAGATGGGAAAAGACAAATCAGTGACAAAGAGCTCTGCTCTGCAGGGGCAGTGGCTCCTTCAATTTGGTTTAAACCTTCCAGAGATTCAGGCATTTGAAGCCGTGCAGTAAAGGGGAGGAAATGCCTCAGTGTGAGGTGTGTTCTGTCCCTCTGTGGTGCTGCTCACACTGTGATGCTGGAGGAGCTTTTTGGGGAGGGATGTGAGAGATTGGAGTGACAGCTAAAGGAGAGATGCTGCTCACACAAACTCACTGACGTGCAGCAATATTACCCCCAGCAATATTCCTGGAGCTGGAAAGGCCAGGGCTGGAAGGATTTGTGAACAATGGTTCCAAAGACAGAGAGGCAGCTTTTGTGTCAGGGGTGCTTGGGATTCTTCCACTTGGCACATGCAGAGTCCATTAGACTGAGAGTGATCCAAGGATAATGATGAGCACAAGCAAAAAAAAGGAAATTGAGGGAAGTGCTTTTAACTTCAGTGATCTGAAGTGTCAAAGATAAATAATAAATAGATTGGCACTGCTTTCTAAGGCTGATTTCTGTGTCTGATGGGGATTTTAATGCTGAGAAATCCCCTGTGCCAGGAGGTTGTAGCCAGTGCTGGAAGAGGGATGGATGGGCACCGCAACTGCCAAGATCGGGGGCATGGGCGTATGGTGGGATTGCGGACGGTAAAACATCCGCACCCCAACCCCCTCCACCCAAGACAGCGCGAAAAATAAGAGGGATGGAGGATGGGGATGGGGATAGGGAATTACCGGCGTATCGTGCGCTAGAAGATGGGGATGGCGATGGGGATGGGATGGGGATGTGCCGGCGATTAGCCGGCATTGGTAAGGGGGATGGGGGATGGGGAGTGCGGCGGATGGGGATGGGCGCCATGCGCGGCATGGGGCATGCCGGCGCCCATGGGGATGGGGAATGGAGAAGGGAGCGATGTGAATGCGGTATGGGGTATTTGGATGCTTGGCGTGGGATGGATGGGGGTATGTGGGATGGGGGATGGTTCGCAGTTGACTGGGATGGGTGGATCGAGGATCCGCAGGTCCCAGACCCAGGTCGGCGGCTGGGGATGAGGATCCGCGCGCAAATGCGGGGATCGGAGCGATGGGGATGGGGATGGGCGGATGCGAACCCAATCACATGTGGATAGTCGATGGGCCATGGCTCACGGTGGGGATGGGCGTGGGATGGGGATGGTGAGGTGGGTGCATGGGATGGGGATCGGGAGATGGATGGTCAAACCCCGACGGGTCAGGGAATGGGATCGGCGGAACTGGGGCATGGCAGACTCTCGCCGATGCAGGCACTCCGGGCATGAGGGATGGGGATGGATGTGATGGAACCCCGCATAAAAACACTCCAAATACCTTTTTTATGCTGAGGATGGGGATTCGGGGTGATGGCCGTCGATGGGGATGGAATGGGGCATGTGGGGACATGCGCTCCCAAAGAACGTGCGCGACGATCGGCGCAAAGCCAGGGCGCTGCCGCGAGATAGGACGATGGCGATGTTCCAAGGGCCTGTGGGAACATGCGGCGATAGAGGACGATGTGGAATTGGGGTCATATGGGGCCAAAATGGCGGAGTGGGATCGGAGATGGGACGCCCGGGTATGGGGAATGCGCGATGGGCATATGGTCCATGGGATGGTGGAATGGGGCAACGCTGGGATGGGGATGGGGACTGGGGTATGGGAAGGCCAAGATGGCACAACAAAGCCACGAAGGATGGGAGATGAGGATGGGCCAAGCACCCAAGACATGGTGGTGGGCCAGATGCGCGGCATTTGGAAACGTGGGGAGGGATGGCGACGGATGGGGATCGGGGATGGAACTTCGCGACGCGCCATGGGACCCGCCATGCGCGGCGATGGGGAAGATGTGAATGGCGCTGTCCCAAATGGGGATCGGCAGGACTCGCGACATGGCGCGAAACTCCCGGCGAATGGCGGCTGGCGATGGGCGAATGGATGGGCATGGGGGATGTAATGCGGATGTTTCGGATGGGAACAACATGGGGATGGGCAGGGGATGGACAGGAGATGGGGATGCGGATGGATGCGCACAACATCGGGCCATGGGATGCAATGCAAAGCGGCAATGATGGGGGATGGCCGATGTGAGGGATGGATCCGGGGAATGGAGACTGGCGATATGCTGGCCGGATCTCGGGACCCAACTCCCCAGGTGGGGACTGGCGGATGGATGGAGTTTATTGCGCGGATGGGGATGGGTGGCCAAGATGGGCCGCATCGACCCAAATCCAATTGGGGACTAAGCGCCGAGATCGGTATGGAGAGTGGGTATGGGGGTGGCGCCATGGGTTGATGCGGCGATGGAGATGGTCAGAGATGGGATGGACCACCATCCGGAAGGAATCGCGCCATGGGCGAACGCATGGGTCGGCTCGGGGCATCCGATAGATGGGGCGCCAATCGCGCGATGCTAACGCACCCAACCCCATAGATGATTGGGCCCATGGGGATGGAATGGTTCCAGCATGGTATTGCCGGGGATGGAGGCATTAAGGGCATGCGGGAGATGGGATGGAGGCAGTGGGGCACTGGGACGATGCGCGCCGAATGGGGATGACGGGAATGCAGGACCGGATGGGGATGGGATGGGTGGGATGGGATGGATGGGGATGGCGATGGAGAAGGATGGGGATGGGGATGGGGATGGGTGGGATCGGGGATGGGATGGGGATGGGATGGGATGGATGTGGGGATGGGGGCGATGGGTGGGGGATATGGGGCGGATGATGTATGGATGGGGATGGAGGCCGGATGGGGATGATGGGGATGGACGGGATGGGGAATGGGGAGATCAGATGGGGACCGATGGAGGGATGGGATGGGACTGGGATGATGGGCATGAGGGCATGGGAGGTGCGATGCGGAGATGGAGAAGTCGCGATGCCGGAGAATGGGGATGGGATGGGATTGGGATGAGCCGATAGGGGATGGGGGATGTGTGGATGGTGGATGCAGGGGATGGCAGCGGGATTCGGGAATCGGGAATAGGATGGGGGGATGATGGATGGATGGGTGGATGGGGATGGGGATGGGATGGGGATGGAGCATGGGGAGTGGATGGGGATGGGGATGGCGCATGAGGGAGGTGGCAAGGTGGGTATGGGATGGGGGATGGGGATGGGATGGGGATGGGATGGGGAGGATGATGGGGATGGGGATGGGGAGTGGGGATGGGGATGGGATGGGAGTGGGATGGGATGGGGATAGGGGGGACTGGGTGGGGATGGGGATGGGGAGCCGAGTGGGGATGGGGAATGGTAGGGATGGGGATGGGATGGGGATGGGGATGGGATGGGATGGGTGGATGGGGATGGGGATGGGGAGGGATGGGGGGTGGTATGGGGAGGGGGAGGTGGATGATGGGGATGGGGATGGGGGTGGGGTGGGGATGAGGATGAGGGGATGGGGATGAGGATGGAATGGGGATGGGTAGGGATGGGGATGGGGTTCCCCTTCTAGTGCCGCCTGAGCCGGAGGCTGATCTGCTCCTCGGGATGGAACAGATCCCTTCAGCCCCTCTTTGCTCAGTGTTTTACCCAACTCCTGTGAGGAGTCTGCTCCTGCAGTAGAGCAGTGGGGAGGGGACAGTTCCCTTTGCCAGGCTGAGCCCTCGCTGTGGGGACATGGAGCAGCTTGAGAGGGAATGCAGAGTGATCTCTAAAGGTTCCCAGAGATGGAATAACACAGATCCTGAGTGACTCTTTCCAGGTTTGTTTATCGGAAGAACTCACATGGGGGTGGAATGACTGAATCAAAATGAGATGGGTTGTGGCACCTGTGGGACCCAGACAGGGTGGAGATGTGAGAGATCCCTGGCACCAGGGACCTCCAAGGAAAGGAGGAGGTGACAGAGGTGTGAGAAGACCCTTGGAGACACTGTGGGACCAAAAGGAGGAAGGGGAGCCCCAGAGAGCGGGGAAACTGAGGAAGGAGAGGGTGTGCCAGGATGGGCTGTGCTGCTGTGTGTGACTGTGGATGGGTCACTGTCCCATCCAGGACAGGGCAGTTGTGTCCTGCTCACAGGTGATGGTCACTGGGTGTCCTGGTGTCCTGGTGTCCTGGTGTCCAGCTGTCCTATGTCCTGGTGTCCTGTGTCCTCCTGTCACCCAGACCTGCTTTGCACAGCCGTGGCCTCGTGCCATTCACAGCCCCAGGGAAAGGAGCCTTCTGCTGTCTCTGCTGGCTCAGGTGAGATCTCAGGGCTGGAGGGGAACCAGAGTCATTTTGGGAGAGCCTCTCCTCTCACCCTGGAGCTGCTCCAGCAGGGTCGATGGGCTGCACGGAGCCCCCTGCCATCCTCATCATGTTCAGAACAATGCCAGCTTTGCACTCACAAAAATGGAATTGCCTGGGTCACAACCTTTAACAGATCCAGCATGTGGCTCTGTGTGACTCTAACAAGGGGGATAGCACACATCCCACAAGCTGGTGGCAGTCTTACCTTGACTTTCAGTGACTCTGCTTTCTGCTTCTGACCATCTATCACTTTCTGTTGTGATCATTAAAATGCATTTTCACACTCTGGGGCAGGAAGCCCTGATTTTCTGTGTGAGATACACTGAGTTCCCACATCACACGGGGAATTTTTGGGAAATCCATAATTGCAGGGCTTTGGCAACCTTGAAAAATTTCCATGGTTACTGAGGGGAAGGAGTTTCCCATTGGTTGGTGCAGTAATTATTTTGGTGACTTGGATGAACATTTTTGAAGTTGTGTGTTAGAGCATTATTTGGATTGAACTTAATTTTGTAGCTCTTAGAATACAATTTCCATACAAGCTGTTGTTTTCCTTTAATGAGAGGCATTAAAGCTTTGGCTAATAGTGCTTCACCACTGGTTCTTTTCTGTATTTTCAAGTGAATGAGGAAAGCCATATTCTTGTGACTTTTGCCTTCACTGTGGTTTGTGTCTGGATTTCATGTCTATGTTAAAAATTGTGATTTTCCTGATAAAAAATGCCCAGAAAGAAAAAAAACCAAAGTTATAACAACCACCTATAAATTTATGCCTTTGGTGTATTCATGTGGAATGAATGTGCTGAGGTCCCACACGGCCCAGCTCTGATCAGAGGGTCCCTGGCTGATTTTTGGGTGTCTCCAAATTGTTCCTCATAGTGGGGATGGGATGGAAATTGCCTGTGGACAGGCTGGAGGGACAACAGGAGAGTGAATGCTGGTTTTGTGTGTGTGCAGGAGGATGCTGAGATTTCCCTTCTGGAACTTTCCCATGAACAAAAGAGGACAACGTTGGCTGAATAAGTGCCTTATGAAATATTGCTCATTTTTCCAGCAGCAGGGACATGACAGGAATTCTGGAGAGAGCCCCAGCCTGCAATGCTCGGAGCTGCTTGTGCAAGGGCTGCGAAATGATGCCAGGTACTGGAACCTACTTTCCTTTGTGCTTGTTCCTGACTGCTCTCATTCTCTTCAAAGAGTGTCTGTGCAGCTCAGGGTGGTGTCTCTGTGCCAGGTGACTGCTTGCTGCATTTGCCACATGTGCCTGACAGTTATTGGAGTTAAAGATTTAGAGCTCAGTACTTGTGCCAGTTTTTTGGCCCATTATAAGTCTAACCCAGCTTGATGAACAAACCTCCAAATTTGTATTATACAGTGAGTCTCAGCATGTTTTTTTTCTCTGGGGAAGTGAAGACAAGTATTAATGTCAGACTGGATTGGAACTGAAAGCATCACACAGGAGTTGTTTTATGGGATAATATGGTAGCACTGGGCTGTTCAGGCTTTTTTTTCCTTTTATTTTGTTCCTACCCCCTCCTGCTGAGTACCCACAGCCCCAAATTAGGACAGCTAGAAATTTTCTGGCTGAAAAAGCTTGAATACATTACCTTTGCTGTGTCTCTGTGCTAATGCCAAGGGCACAGGAATAGGAGTGAACACAGGGAACTGCTCCAGGTTTGTGACACAGGGAACTGCTCCAGGTTTGTGCACAGGGAACTGCTCCAGGTTTGTGCACAGGGAACTGCTCCAGGTTTGTGTCCAGTGAACTGCTCCAGGTTTGTGTCTCAGTGAACTGCTCCAGGTTTGTGCCTCAGGGAACTGCTCCAGGTTTGTGTCTCAGTGGGAACTGCTCCAGGTTTGTGTCTCAGTGAACTGCTCCAGGTTTGTGCCTCAGTGAACTGCTCCAGGTTTGTGCCTCAGTGTGAACTGCTCCAGGTTTGTGCTCTCAGTGTGAACTGCTCCAGGTTTGTGTCTCAGTGAACTGCTCCAGGTTTGTGCCTCAGTGAACTGCTCCAGGTTTGTGTCTCAGTGAACTGCTCCAGGTTTGTGTCACAGGGAACTGCTCCAGGTTTGTGCACAGGGAACTGCTCCAGGTTTGTGCCAGGGAACTGCTCCAGGTTTGTGCCAGGGAACTGCTCCAGGTTTGTGCCAGGGAACTGCTCCAGGTTTGTGCACAGGGAACTGCTCCAGGTTTGTGCCAGTGGAACTGCTCCAGGTTTGTGCCAGGGAACTGCTCCAGGTTTGTGCCAGGGAACTGCTCCAGGTTTGTGCCAGGGAACTGCTCCAGGTTTGTGCCAGTGGAACTGCTCCAGGTTTGTGCCAGGGAACTGCTCCAGGTTTGTGCCAGGGAACTGCTCCAGGTTTGTGCACAGGGAACTGCTCCAGGTTTGTGCACAGGGAACTGCTCCAGGTTTGTGCACAGGGAACTGCTCCAGGTTTGTGCCAGGGAACTGCTCCAGGTTTGTGCCAGGAACTGCTCCAGGTTTGTGCCAGGGAACTGCTCCAGGTTTGTGCCAGGGAACTGCTCCAGGTTTGTGCCAGGGAACTGCTCCAGGTTTGTGCACAGGGAACTGCTCCAGGTTTGTGCCAGGGAACTGCTCCAGGTTTGTGCCAGGGAACTGCTCCAGGTTTGTGCCAGGGAACTGCTCCAGGTTTGTGCCAGGGAACTGCTCCAGGTTTGTGCCAGGGAACTGCTCCAGGTTTGTGCCAGGGAACTGCTCCAGGTTTGTGCCACAGTGAACTGCTCCAGGTTTGTGCCCAGTGAACTGCTCCAGGTTTGTGTCTCAGTGAACTGCTCCAGGTTTGTGTCCCAGTGAACTGCTCCAGGTTTGTGCCATCAGTGAACTGCTCCAGGTTTGTGCCCAGTGAACTGCTCCAGGTTTGTGCCCAGTGAACTGCTCCAGGTTTGTGCCACAGGGAACTGCTCCAGGTTTGTGTCACAGTGAACTGCTCCAGGTTTGTGTCACAGTGAACTGCTCCAGGTTTGTGTCCAGTGAACTGCTCCAGGTTTGTGTCACAGTGAACTGCTCCAGGTTTGTGTCCAGTGAACTGCTCCAGGTTTGTGTCACAGTGAACTGCTCCAGGTTTGTGTCTCATGAACTGCTCCAGGTTTGTGTCACAGTGAACTGCTCCAGGTTTGTGCCTCAGTGTGAACTGCTCCAGGTTTGTGTCTCAGTGAACTGCTCCAGGTTTGTGCCTCAGTGAACTGCTCCAGGTTTGTGCCTCAGTGAACTGCTCCAGGTTTGTGCCTCAGTGTGAACTGCTCCAGGTTTGTGCCTCAGTGTGAACTGCTCCAGGTTTGTGCCTCAGTGTGAACTGCTCCAGGTTTGTGCCTCAGTGTGAACTGCTCCAGGTTTGTGCCTCAGTGAACTGCTCCAGGTTTGTGTCCAGGGAACTGCTCCAGGTTTGTGTCTCAGTGGAACTGCTCCAGGTTTGTGTCTCACTGAACTGCTCCAGGTTTGTGTCTCACTGAACTGCTCCAGGTTTGTGTCTCATGAACTGCTCCAGGTTTGTGTCTCACTGAACTGCTCCAGGTTTGTGTCTCACTGAACTGCTCCAGGTTTGTGTCTCATGAACTGCTCCAGGTTTGTGTCTCATGAACTGCTCCAGGTTTGTGTCTCATGAACTGCTCCAGGTTTGTGTCTCACATGAACTGCTCCAGGTTTGTGCTCACATGAACTGCTCCAGGTTTGTGTCTCATGAACTGCTCCAGGTTTGTGTCTCACTGAACTGCTCCAGGTTTGTGTCTCACTGAACTGCTCCAGGTTTGTGTCTCACTGAACTGCTCCAGGTTTGTGCTCATGAACTGCTCCAGGTTTGTGTCTCATGAACTGCTCCAGGTTTGTGTCTCATGAACTGCTCCAGGTTTGTGTCCTAGTGGGAACTGCTCCAGGTTTGTAACTGCTCGTTGCTCGTGACAGCTCTTAAAAGAAGTGAACAATATAGATAAAGCAAATCAGCGATAGATCTCAACCAAGATTTGTTTCATCCACAGGGAACAAGTTTTTGTAGCAGACGTTCACAGATGAGATTATTGTCTGACGTCAGGTGGGCACAACAGACTCACCTATAGTATTTAATGTACACAGGCAAGCGACAACACATCGTTTCGT
>CM019238.1:18135327-18178336 GCA_009741485.1 Malurus cyaneus samueli | reverse complement strand
CAAATATATTTTCGGTATATTGCCCTATGCGAAAGCTATTATTTTGTATCTTAAACAAATGCTTTTGAGTCTGAGGAACAAACACCAGTAAGCCTCATTTTGCCAAGACTAGAGAGACAAACATTATTTCAGAATTAGTTAGAATAAGCAGCATCTTAGGGGAGGAAAAAATTGTGCTGCTTCTGTCTTAGAATTTTCTAATGGACAGTACACCAGTAAATATATGAGAAATAAGTTTTAATTTATCTTTCAGAAAGTTTGATTAATCTCCTTTTTAAGAGATCTGTTGGAGACAGTTAAGTATGCAAATGATGCAAAGTTAACCTCTTTCTCTGCATCCTCTGGATGCAAAGAAACATAAAAAAAAATTATCTGGTTTGCCCTGGAAAGATTGGGTACTTGAGGGTTTTCAGCAGACTTGGCTCCATGCAGTGTATTTAGTGTATTGTAGAAATTTACGTAGCCAAAGCCAGTGACATGTAACATTTATTAATGAGCCATGAATGTTAACAAAAAATTACTGATTCAAATTAAAAAGAAAAGTTAGAAGATTGGACTAGTGAAATGTAAGAGCTGTAATTCTTACTTAAAGAGACAAATTGATACTGGGCAAAAATTTTTTTGTACTGGGCAAAAAAATGATGGAAGTGAGAGTGCACTTCTGATAAAAAAGTATTTAGTGATCCCAGAGAGAAAAAGGCACAGTGACCTGTTGTGCACTTCACAAAAAAAAAATGGCTTCTCCAGCAAGCTCAAGATCATGATAATGACTTTGGAAAACATTGCTGAAATGGTAGACAAAATTATGAAACAGCAGGGTTATTGCTTGTAAACATTTGGAGTCTCTTAGAAAACCAGGGAAAGAGTGAGCTGACTTGAGTCCTGTGTTTTTTCCTTCTCCTGGCTGTGTGTCTGTGGTTGAAACTGGGGTGATCATGTTCTAATGAAACTAAGGAATGATAGAAGTAGGACAACAACTGAGTATTTATTGTATAACATAAATAAAAAAAATTAGTGGCATGGTAAGCTGGAAGTGTGTGCGTGTGTGTGAGTGTGTGTGTTACTCTTGTATGCTTCCATGAAGAATTCAGCTACTGCTTCTCTTCTTTCTGTGTAACACATAGAAGAAGGCGCTAATGCAGAAAAAACATACAAAACAGTAACCACTGATAATAGCAAATGTAACTGCAGTTGTGTTAGCTAGGAGGGAAATACTAGTTTTAACCAAGTCATATAACTCAGAAGATGCTGGATGTCTGCAGAGAAGAATTCTTTCAAACTTAAAGGCTTTGTGATTGACCCTTACAGTTGATGTAATGAGGTTGGTTTCTCTAGTCCTAGCCAATATTGTACATTAAATCAGTGTCCCTGTGTGCTGTATTCTATTTTCCAGTTGAATTGGAACAATGTATCACTTAGCATTAAGTTGAAATTCAGCATTTAGATACATGGTTGCATATGTCAATTTGAATAGGTGCCTGGAATACTTGCTAAGAAACGATGCCAACCCTGGGATCCGAGACAAACAAGGATACAATGCAGTTCATTATTCAGCTGCTTACGGTCATCGCTTATGCCTTGAATTGGTAAGAAAATACATCATAGATAAAAGGTGTAACAGCTGCTCTTACAGAGTATGATGGAGTGGCCAGGGGATTCCTCCACCTCAGCTCTTACCTGTCAGCTGGGTCAATAATGTTTTGCAGCCTCTGTGCAGATAAATTTAAGCATTTGGTGTTCCTAAAGTGGAAGCAAGGTGGGGAGCTAAGATGCTAGATACTGGCTTAAAAAGATGAAAATTCTCAGGTGAAGAGATAACTAGTTGAGGATCTGCGGAAATGCATTTAAGTTTGGTTTCTTTCTGTAATAGGTACGCTTAGACTACGCTACATAAATCCGCTTTTTTTGCTATTTTTGGGGCTGATATATTAAAATAACCGGACAAATAGTTGTTTGTATTCCCATAGAAGTGCTTAAGCATAATTTCGATAATTAGTGTCTGATTACTAACGTGTGTGTGTGGATCGGTTTTTGGAGGACAGGATGAGAATAAGACCCGTCATTTGAAAGGTGAGCGGCTAAATGAGGAAAAAATTGTGGGTGTGAGCAATTTGGACCTGTAAACAAAGGATGCCTTATACAATGGTTCATGCAGTTACAGTAGCTTCTGGCCACATAATAGAATTATGCCTGGGACATATAAAGTGCTAGGATTGAACTCCTGAGTTTTCTTTTCAGGTTGTTGCCTCCCAACTTAGAAGAGGTAAATTATGTTGCGGTGAGCTGCTCTTATATGTATTATATGGTTTGGAATACGGCCACCCAACCACAAACGTATAGTTGTGTTTACATCAACTTCTGAGTTATTTTCGGTATAAAAAGGTTGCCGACATGGGCCTTACTCTATTCAAAATTCGGTATTGAAAAGCTGGAACTGCTTCCAGGTGGCAAATGTCTTGGATTTTATGTTTAATCATACAGGATTGCAAGACGAACGCCTTCTTAGGATATGTTGTAACGATGCTACTATATTGCTTTACTTTTTTACTAGTGTGATCCTACTACTATCATAACAGCAAAAGCATGGAAACATGCTAATTTGTAAAATAACTGTCTTTATTATTACTATTACTTGTTGTTTCTAGCTCATTTTCTTCTCTTCCAATGCGTGAACTGCTCCAGGTTTGTGCCTCAGGGAACTGCTCCAGGTTTGTGTCTCAGTGAACTGCTCCAGGTTTGTGTCTCAGTGAACTGCTCCAGGTTTGTGCCTCAGTGAACTGCTCCAGGTTTGTGTCTCAGTGAACTGCTCCAGGTTTGTGTCTCAGTGGGAACTGCTCCAGGTTTGTGTCTCAGTGAACTGCTCCAGGTTTGTGCCTCAGGGAACTGCTCCAGGTTTGTGTCTCAGTGAACTGCTCCAGGTTTGTGCCTCAGTGGAACTGCTCCAGGTTTGTGCACAGGTGAACTGCTCCAGGTTTGTGCACAGGTGAACTGCTCCAGGTTTGTGCACAGGGAACTGCTCCAGGTTTGTGCACAGGGAACTGCTCCAGGTTTGTGTCACAGGGAACTGCTCCAGGTTTGTGCTCAGTGAACTGCTCCAGGTTTGTGTCACAGGGAACTGCTCCAGGTTTGTGCCTCAGGGAACTGCTCCAGGTTTGTGTCTCAGTGAACTGCTCCAGGTTTGTGTCTCACTGAACTGCTCCAGGTTTGTGCCTCAGTGAACTGCTCCTGGTTTGTGTCTCAGTGGGAACTGCTCCAGGTTTGTGCCTCAGTGTGAACTGCTCCAGGTTTGTGCCTCAGTGTGAACTGCTCCAGGTTTGTGCCTCAGTGTGAACTGCTCCAGGTTTGTGCCTCAGTGTGAACTGCTCCAGGTTTGTGCCTCAGTGTGAACTGCTCCAGGTTTGTGTCTCAGGGAACTGCTCCAGGTTTGTGTCCCAGTGAACTGCTCCAGGTTTGTGTCTCAGTGAACTGCTCCAGGTTTGTGCCACAGTGAACTGCTCCAGGTTTGTGCCACAGTGAACTGCTCCAGGTTTGTGCCTCAGTGAACTGCTCCAGGTTTGTGCCTCAGTGTGAACTGCTCCAGGTTTGTGTCTCACGTGAACTGCTCCAGGTTTGTGTCTCAGTGAACTGCTCCAGGTTTGTGTCTCACGTGAACTGCTCCAGGTTTGTGCCTCAGTGAACTGCTCCAGGTTTGTGCCTCAGTGGGAACTGCTCCAGGTTTGTGTCTCAGTGAACTGCTCCAGGTTTGTGCCACAGTGAACTGCTCCAGGTTTGTGCTCACAGTGAACTGCTCCAGGTTTGTGCCACAGTGAACTGCTCCAGGTTTGTGCCTCAGTGAACTGCTCCAGGTTTGTGTCTCAGTGAACTGCTCCAGGTTTGTGCCTCAGTGTGAACTGCTCCAGGTTTGTGCCTCAGTGTGAACTGCTCCAGGTTTGTGCCTCACTGAACTGCTCCAGGTTTGTGCCTCAGTGAACTGCTCCAGGTTTGTGTCTCAGTGAACTGCTCCAGGTTTGTGTCTCAGTGGGAACTGCTCCAGGTTTGTGCCACAGTCCACAAACCTGGAGCAGTTCCCTGTGGAGCTGCACACAGAGAGGCAGAGCAGTGTTGGGAGATGGGCACTGAAAGCACAGCAGGTTTGGCCAGGATGCATCCCAGGGGCAAAGTTATTCATTTTAGGGGGCTGTGTGCACAGATTGATTTATTTTTAAGTTGGAACACTTGTGCTGCCAAGGGCTAACATGTTCACAGGTTCACAGCCACCAAGGATGGTGTTGTTATGGACTGAGAGGCCAAATGCTGCACTCTCTGCAGAGTCACTGCCATCTTTCCTCCCAGAGCTGACAAGATCTGGAGTGCAGTGTGGGTTAAAACAAAGCCTGGTGTGCACACAGGGATATTCCCATGGTTCTGACACCTCTGCAAGGGTTTCAGATGGACTGGCAGGATGGAGATGCTGAACTTGTGCAGGCAAAACCAGTCCAACCCAGTGCTTGCTCTCAGCCCTCCAGAGAGGGGGGAACCTCTGCACCCAAAGGTGCTTTTCTCATCAGTCCCTCCTCATCATTCACAGCAGAACTTATGGAAGAGCCTGGAGTGGGAATTAAGCCCTGTTCCCATCCCCCCTCCCCTATGCAGGGTCTGGCCCATCTCCCCCTTCCTCTCCTGTGCCCCACGTGCTGCTGGATTCATCCTGTCTTGGTGCAATTTGGGATGATCTGAGCAGTGGCACACGAGATTAATGGAAATGTTCTGCAGTCCCTTCAAGTGTTCCTGGTGAGATAATGTAATGCAGATTGATTTGCACCATTCCTCTGCCTGTCCCTGCTTCCTGGGGGCTTTCACAGGATGGCAGCCTTGCTTATCTGCGTTATTTATTTATTTTAAATGAGAGAGGAAGGGTGTTAAATAGCCCAATTGGTAGTTGTGATTTGAGAGCTCAGTTATCTCACAGGCCAAAATCGTAATTTCTTTGTTTTGGAAATGTGTCTGTTCCCATTCTGCTGTCTGTATGAGCCCAGATATCACACAATCAATCGACATTCAGCTGCTTTTCTGCAGAACAGAGAAAGTGCCCAGTTTATGTATTTAAGCTCGAAGAAAACCTCATGGAAGTGGTGTTTGTGTGGCACTGCAGCCTTGAACAGTGTCTGGGAGCACTGAGAGTATAAAGAGGGGCAGCTTTGTGAGAGTGGGGGGTTATAAAGAGGAGCAGCTTTGTGAGAATGGAGGGTTATAAAGAGGAGCAGCTTTGTGAGAGTGGAGGGTTATAAAGAGGAGCAGCTTTGTGAGAGTGGAGGGTTCTGTGAGCAGCTTTGTGAGAGTGGAGGGTTCTGTGAGCAGCTTTCTGAGAGTGGAGGGTTCTGTGAGCAGCTTTGTGAGAATGCAGGGTTCTGTGAGCAGCTTTCTGAGAGTGGAGGGTTCTGTGAGCAGCTTTGTGAGAATGCAGGGTTCTGTGAGCAGCTTTCTGAGAGTGGAGGGTTCTGTGAGCAGCTTTATGAGAATGGGGGGTTATAAAGAGGAGCAGCTTTGTGAGAGTGGGGGGTTATAAAGAGGAGCAGCTTTGTGAGAGTGGAGGGTTCTGTGAGCAGCTTTGTGAGAGTGGAGGGTTCTGTGAGCAGCTTTGTGAGAGTGGAGGGTTCTGTGAGCAGCTTTGTGAGAATGGGGGGTTATAAAGAGGAGCAGCTTTGTGAGAATGGAGGGTTCTGTGAGCAGCTCAGAGTCCGTGTGCTCTGCTCCTCTGTTTCCAGGCTGTACAGACACCCCAGGGATGCTCTCCTGTGCACAGCCAGGCTTCCCATCCTTATCTCAGCATCTCCATCACTGTCCCTGTTGCTTTGTGCTGTTTAGAAACCAATATGAAAATTATTAGAAAATTTTCCTTTTAATTGCCCGGTTGTTTCAGAGATGATTTTTCCACTGGTCACTATCTCAATGGCTATGAGCTCTCACATGTGGCCTTTTCTTTCTATTTTTTTTCCCTAAAATAATTTCAGCGCTAGCTCCAGGTGATTTTTGTCACAGCAGTGACCAAGTCTGCCCTGTGAGTAGAAAACAGCCTGTGAAAATGGGTCTGATCTCACCCTCGAGGATGATGCTCTGCCAGCACTTCCTTGTGAACACAAGTTAATTTGTTTTTCCCTTCCCTTTCAGTCAAAAATCTCCCTCACTCTCAAGCCTACAGTCAGTGTTTATTTAAAACACTCCTTCCTTTAGCAGCTCTATGGGAACTGCAGTGTGAGACAGCTCGTTATGGTGTGATGGGGTATGGACACAGCAGATCCACGGATCAGCAGCTCTCAAAGGAAACAGCAAAGGTGAGAAATAGCACAGCAAAGAAAAACGGGAGGAGGGATCCAAACCCATGGGAAGGAGTGGCCCTGCCATGGGTGGTCACTGCTGCAGCTCCTGAACATCTCCCAGGATGAGGAGCCCCGAGCACACAGAGCAATGTGCCAGGAGTCAGCTTTGGCACAGCTCTGTCACACTCTGAACGTGTGAAAGGTGATGCTGAACACACTTCTTTCCTACTTGTTCTAGAGCCACAAGCATCTTTCAGGTTTGAATCTTTCAGCAATGCCTTGAGGAGAGGGTTTTCTGCAAACACCAATGTGTTTTCCTTTTGTTTTTATCCCATTCCATGTCCCATCAGTATTGCAATCAGGGAGAGCTGAGCCAGCGCTGGGGCTGAGGACAGCTCCTGGGGGAGGGAATGTTCTTCCCTGGCCTGACTCAGGCACAGCACTTCAAAATTTGTGCCAGGCCAGCTTGAACATGCTGTGTGCACGGAATAGAAATGTAAATAAAGGCTGAAGTCAACTCAGTGATTCCAGGGCATTGCAGTGGGAAAAAAATTGCATTTTCTGAGGTTGAACTGTGACTGTTACATTCAGACAAATACTTTAAATCATCCCAGTGTTAGTCTGTGTTACCAGTGACCTCTTTGTTGTTATAAACCGGACTTTGCCAGCAGCACTGAGAACAGGATACTGAGTTAACCTCGGGAAGAAAACCAATCCATTTCAAGAAGCAGAGTATTGCTTTCATTGTATGCTCCAAGCCATTGCTTTTCTCTGAGCCTGCATTGTGTAATTTCAGTGTCTAAGATCCTTTATATTGTCAGTGTTGTCAGCAGTTCCAGTTTTCAGCAAACAGCTCCTTCTTGGTGTGGGGAATTGAGCATGCACATTGTCATGCTGGGTGCAAACTTCATCTTAATACAGAGCTTAATGCAGCCAAAGCTGATCCAGCTCTGCCCTGGGTCTCTGCTCCACTTTGGGCAGAGCAGCAGAAGGTACAGGAGGGCAAAACCCGTCCTGGGACTGACAAGGGAACTGCAGGAATCATTTGAACCATCCTAAAGAGCCCCCTCAGGGACTGTTCAGTCCCCTTTGCAGGAGCTCTGTTTCCAGTCTGACCTGGAGGCAATCAGTTATTGATGAGTCTTTACAGAAGAAGGAATTGCTTTCTGTGCCCCTGGAGAGGAATTTGGAGTGGCAGTGGGATGGGAGATGTGGCAGTGGGATGGGAGATGTGGCAGTGGGATGGGAGATGTGGCAGTGGGATGGGAGATGTGGCCATGCTTCACTCCCCTCTCAGGCTGCTGTGGGATTTCTGCAAAGAGCAGCCACAGTGGAGCTGCCAGGGAGAGCTCTCCTCATTTATTTATTATTTTACAGCTGCAGAAGGCAGCCCAAAAACAGCTGCTGGGCACATTTCCTGCCAGGTGTGTTTTGGGGAGGCTTTATTGCATTGTGTTGGCATCCTGCAGGCAAATGCCACAGAATTGCTTCTGTTTGGCAAAAGAAACCTTTGGGTTTGGGTTTTTCTCAGGAGCAGCAGGAGCAGCCTGGAGACGCAGAGCTGCTGTGGGGACAGAGATTTCTGTTTTCAATCTGTGCTCTCCAGGGAACCCCAGGCCAGGCTTAACCAGAGCAGTCACAACATCATCCACAAACCAGGAATTCATCCAGATTTCCTCTCCATGAACCCTCTTGCTTTGTTTATGTGAACAGCTCGAGACTGTGGCTCAGTGGAGTGTTTCTAGGTTGGGTGTATGTGAGAACAAACTTCGACTCAAAATTCTTCAGTTAGCCTCAAATAAGAATCCTGGAGGAGGAAGAGAACAAACAGAGATAACTTTAGCTTTGCTTTAGGAAATGGGTTTTTTTTTTTATAGAGAAAAGAGTATATTTCAGATTTGTTGTTGCACAAAGTTGAGTTTTGTTTGGAAAAGGCCATTTGGCAATTTGTGTGATTATATTGAGCTCCCAGGGGGTGACTCACTGGCATAAATTATTTCCAGGAAACAAATGAAGGGAGGGTAATGATATGTTGTTTCTTCTACCATGGAATAAAAGAATCACCTTTCTGCCTGGGGGTACTTTTAGAGAGGCAGATAAAACCATTTAAATCAGTAAGTCCTGTCTTTAATGTTTCCTTCAGCTTTTCATGCTGTAGTTTCTGCAGAAGAGGCTGAGAATCAAATCCCTTCCAGCCACAGAGATTTGGGGTCTATTTTGGGTTGTCCCAAATGCTGCCTGTGAACCTCTGCTGGGGCAGTCCCTCAATATCTGGCTCCTGGAAGCAGATGAACTCAGAGCACTGCATTTGCAGTCCTTATTATTTAATCTTTGTCCCGTTGGTGCAGACTCTTTCTCTGACAGCAGTGGATGGATGAAGAATGCTGACATTTGGGAAAAGCTGAAGGAACTGGTCCAGTTGTGGAGTATCACTTGTGCTAAGACTTAAAAAAAATTTAGTCATTTGAAATCACCCACTCATCAAAGAAAAAGCAATCTGTATTTGCAGATCTCTTTGCAGCAGGGAAGTTTTTTATAACAAACACATGAAGTGTTGTTACAACTTGAGCTTCCTCAAATTCAACTAAAAATAATTTACAACCACAACAAATCCTGGCAACAGAGGAGATATAATT
The DNA here is from genome assembly GCA_009741485.1 of Malurus cyaneus samueli. Taxonomy (NCBI): domain Eukaryota; kingdom Metazoa; phylum Chordata; class Aves; order Passeriformes; family Maluridae; genus Malurus; species Malurus cyaneus. Next base: position 18,169,404 of record CM019238.1, on the reverse strand, counting down.
TTTCAAGCTTAGTATTTTTGTTTTGGAACAATTACAGAATTTATATTATAGAGGATGATATGATTGTTTTTCATGTGGCAACACCATTTAATTAAGATTTAAACAGATGGTTACAGGAGTGGTATTGTAGGCTTCATCAAAGCAGAATCTAAAGGGCACAGTAATATTTCCACTTCAAAGTGTTTGTTTTGATTTCCACCAATAAATAAATTAATTTCACATGTCAGAGGAAAGCACTTTCACAGAACAGTTACTGCATTACTGCTTGTGTGGTGAAGAGGGGTTCACCAAACGGGGACTTTATTTGTAACCCCAACACAGATACAAATCTACCAGAGGGGCAAATTGCTCAATTTATGAGCCTTAGTGGTAACCACTGTGCGAAAAAAAACCCCAACAAACAATTATCCATAACTAGGAAAAACAAAAGCACGAGTTCAGGGGAGGGCAGCCTCCATCCCCTGTGCCCTGCAAACACTTCTGCCTTCCCCTCAGTGCCAAAGGAGCTGAGGGACAGAGGCTGCTCTGCAAAGCCAAGAGGACATTGAGAGATAAGGAAAATGGAGAGACACAGCTCTTATCTCCCTGTACTGAGGGAGCAAAGGAAACATTGGGATTTAGCCCAAGAGCAGGACTGGAAATGTGTGAACTAAACTGCCACCCACAGCACGTGTCACTGATTTCCTCTCTCTGCACTCACCTGCTTGCTGAAAACCTGCAGGAGGAGGAAAATGAGAGTAGTGCTTGTGTAGATGGGGTTTATTTATTTATCCTCTGCAACATCCACAGAGGAGGCACCGTCACAAAACCCCAACAAACCTTTCACACTCAAAAAGGAGAAAGCAGCATATCTAAATCAAATGGAAATGGAATGTCCAGAACTTCTTAGGGCAGAGCATTATTCTGATAAGAAAACTTGCTTACCCAAAGAGAGAAGCCGTGCTGGCCCCACGACTCACCTCGGGAAGGTGAGAGCAGCCCTGCAGAGATAAGGGCCCTATTTCTGGGGTGGCTCAGCAGCAGGGCTGTCCTGCAGCCCCAAAAAAGGATTTCCAGGAAGGAAAGGTCAGAGGGGTTAAAGCAGCCATTTGGGAGCTGTCAGTCTCATCAGTGTGCTGAATGCCACTGCACTGCTCACACTCACTCAGGTCAGGAACAAACTGAGTTCAAACTCCAGCAGGGGTGCACTGGGAAACTGGGCTGGGATTCATCTTGTGCAGCTTTAGCCAAAATCTGACTCTCTGCAGGAATAAATCAGCAATTCTGGAGGGTCATTCAGCCCACAGCTTTATCTCCCATGGCTTTTAGGGGAGCCTGAGCCCCTCTCTGCTCCCAAAGCGCTGCAGGTGAGGCTGGAGCTGCTCTGCACTGCTCTCTGCAGAAATGGGAGTGACCTGAGTGACCTAAACTCCTGTCAGCACGGCACACAGCTCCAGCACTCTGCTCTGCAGAAATGGGAGAGACCTGAGTGACCTGAGTGACCTGAGTGACCTGAGTGACCTGAGTGACCTGAGTGACCTGGGCAGCACTGCACACAGCTCCAGCACTCTGCTCTGCAGAAATGGGAGTGACCTGAGTGACCTGAGTGACCTGGGCAGCACTGCACACAGCTCCAGCACTCTGCTCTGCAGAAATGGGAGTGACCTGAGTGACCTGAGTGACCTGAGTGACCTGAGTGACCTGAGTGACCTGGGCAGCACCGCACACAGCTCCAGCACTCTGCTCTCTGCAGAAATGGGAGAGACCTGAGTGACCTGAGTGACCTGAGTGACCTGAGTGACCTAAACTCCTGTCAGCACTGCACAAAGCTCCAGCACTCTGCTCTTTGCAGAAATGTGATCTCGGGTCATGAGTGCTGTGCTGGGACACAGCAGCACCTGCACACAGCTCCAGCAGGATTTGGGGCTGTTCTGGGGATCCTGGCAGAGATTCCCTGCTCGTCCTGAAGTTCCCACTCACTCCAGCCCCAGCAGAGCTCTCAGCACTGTTTGTAGCCTTATCTCTGTTGGACACAGGCAGTGTGTGACATGTGTGACCAATGTGACAGATGTGACAAACACTGCCCACTGCCTGCAGGAACCCCCCCAGCTGCTCCCAGAGACAGCACAGAGTGCAGCTCCAGCACGGATCTGTCCCCACAGCACAGATCTGAACACGGGGCAGCTTTGGGGAGAATCCTCTGGGAAACACGAGAACACAGTGAGCAGCACTGGAGGTGTCCCATTGATAATCAGCACATGCAAAAGACAGGGAGGTGCTCCTTGGGCAAGGCCTGATGGCATTAAACTTTACCCTGGCAAATATCACACTTGCTGGAAACAAATTCAACCTTTGCTGGAAATACAAACTCCTGCCTTAAAGTGCTAATTTCACTAAAAATTCAAGGGACGGGTTCAGGAGGTGAAATTAGAAACCCTGATGGACTTAAAAGGAAATTTTTTCACCCACAAAGATGCTCCTATTGCCCTTAGGTTCAATGTATTTAATAGTCTGGTTGGTTAAAGTGATAATCAGACCGTGTTGAATTTAACATGGGACCACAGAAGTCAGAATTAAAATTACCAGTATCTAATCCCACCTCGGTGTCTCTTGCCCGACTCTTCTTAGGATAGCAGGCACTGCACTTTTCTTTTTTTTTGTTTGATATTTTGCCCCAACAAAGTTGTCATCTCTCCTCCTCTCCTCCTGCACCCCTCACTCCCTCCTTGCATGTTCTTCCCCCTAATTCCCAATTTTTGTTTCTTGCAGAAGAGGTGCCTCACAGGATTCTGATTGGATCAGCATCTCCAAAGTGTTCAACAGCAGGAGCAACTTGAATATGGCACGAAAGTTAAAAGCTGATGAAAGCATAATTTAACATAATATTAATAGGCCAGATTCTTCACAGATACAAATTGAGGAGAAAATGGAATTGCACTGGTTTTCACCATATAACTGAGGCACAATGTGGATCTGGAGTTAAAAGCACCTCATGTAGTTACAATTTCACACTCGGAGTTGTCTGGAAGACAGGGAATTAAGCATTTTCCAGAAATAGATGCATCAGTGGGAGTTGTGTCAGGATTTTTAATGTAATTACCGTCCTGCCTGGGGTGTCAGATTCATCAATAACAGCAGAGCTTTCCTGTTGTATTGGCACACACAGAGCAGAGCAGAGCCCACATTTGGCATTAATTGGCTGAGATGAACATCGTGCAGAGCTCCTGCAGGTGTGGGGTGTGCAGATGGAGGGGTGGAAGCTGTGAGCAGTTCTGAGTGAGGATTGTGTGGTTTGGCCCCTGCCCTTCCCTGGGGCACCGGGAAATGATCGCTGGTGCTGATCCCTCTCTGCTGGAGCAGATGGCCTGGGCTGCTCCATCCCAGGTTCATCAAAACCCCATTTGGAACAGGAGCAGTCCAGAAATGGGATGGGGCTGTCAAAGGAAACAGCACGACTGATGTGCTGTGAAAATCCAGACAGGAACCACGGAAAAATCAAAGAGAAATGTTCCAGGAATGGGGGCTGCAGAATAAGAGAATGGCAGCTCACAGGAACGTTAGTCAGGACATGGCAGGAGCCAGACTGATCCCCTGGGCTTGCTCCAGGACATGGGCATTTCCTACAAATTCTACAGAGAGCAGAAATGTCTCAGAGCAGTGCTGTGATATTCAGGAGCTCTAGGTGTGGGTGACTCACTGGTGGTTTGCTGTTCAGTTCTGGTTTTGATTTTAAAGAAATCTGATTAATTCTGCACATGATACTCCCATAATCTCAGGGTGGGACGGGTCCATTGCTGTGTCCAGTGCAGCCTGCTCAGGATATCAGGCTCATTTCATGGTTCCCTGGGGATGGATGGGTGTTCAGCAGTGCCTTGGCTTTGGAACAGGAGAAATGGCTGAAATCAGGGGCAGCACATTCCTCTGTCACACTGCAGAAAGGTCTGGAAAGCTGAGAAGTAGATCCACTGTGTGCAGGCAGTGCAAGGCAGAGGGGCTCTGGGGATGCTGAGTCACAGCACCGCTCTCTGTGTTGGAGCAGCAATGAAAAATATCCCAGAACCTTCCCTCTGGGTACCCATCTCCTTTCAGGCTGCATAAATCCTCCTCACAGGTTTGCAATAAGACTTTGGTTCACTTTTTGCTGGTGATTTAAAGCGTGTGTCTGACAAGATTCCCTGTGCCGTGTTTCCCTTGCTGCTGGAATGTCCTTTGGCATTCAATAAAAACCCAGAGTGCTTCTGTTAATCTGATTTTTGCAGACAAGCCACCTTAAATTGCATTTATTCCTGTGTTGTGAGTCATGCTGTAATGATCTGATTTGTAGATCAGGTCCAGGTTCTGCAGAGTATTGTGCAAACATGAGACAATTTCCTTCTCACTGATCTTGGAGGGCACTTTCTCTCAGTTCCACAGTAACAAAAGAAATGAACACATTTTTGCCTACTCCAGGTGGAAGCCAAAGCTTCCAATTGTATTTAAACTAAAATTTGCAATATTTTAGCCAAACGAAAATAGGCATGAAAAATTGTCAGATGAAATCTGTGATCGTAAATGGGTGAAAAAATAAAAGTCTCACACTGCTGAAGGCACAGTGGGAGCAGAGATGACAAAAGTTGTAGCCATGATCCGTGGACAAGGAAAAAATGTTTATTGAAATCCAGTCCAGGGAACTGCCTCATGTCTGGTTTGCCATGGATGTAAGATTTGTGTTTCCTCCCTGGCGTGTGCCTTGTCCAGTTTGACAGGAAATGCTGGTTTGGTGCAACACGAGCAGTAATTGCAGCCTGGTAATTATTGACATCTTTGACATTGGGGTTCTGAGCTACAGGAATGGAAATCGTCCCTCTTTGCAGTGAGCTTGGATAGAAATATCACCAAAGGATTTCCTTTCTCACCTTGCTGAGTTGAGACCCTCTTGTCCCTAGGAAGACACACTGCGTTTTTCTTTGCTTAGTGTGATTTGCACTTGGAAAATTACTTCTTCTCTTTTCCCTACTGACTTTTTTCCATAAGCATCACTGATGTGGGGCCCTGTCAGATTCAGTCCTTTCCCTCCTGCACCCATCACCCATCACCAGGGCACAGATTCCAGAATTTGCTGCTTCAGGAGCAGTGACCCTTTGCATTTGTTTCAAGTCACATTGTTCTTTTTCCATGATAAAGCCTTGGAAGCTCATCCCATATTGTAACAGTCCCTTTTGGTTACTTTAATCCTAAATGCAGCAATTTCATTAAATTGCTCATTCTCCCCCATTTTCTTTGTGATCAGCAGCCACGTCAGTCACAGCAGCTCTTCAAAGAGGGAGGCTGAACTCTCCATCAGATAGGACTTCTTTCTTTTTATTTATAAAGCAAAGCATGAATTCTAACAGGTCCACTCGTCATATCTATTGATTTGGTACTTAATCATATGAACACAATGAATATTCAGTGCCTGCATGATATAAAAAGAACAATCAGAATAAGCTATTAGAGGTGCTGGAATCTCATTTAAAATCTAATTAGGTCTAGAACAAAACTAGAGGAGTCCTGTCTGAGTTTGAAGAAATGGATGTGTCTATATAATGATTGAAAGGCCTTCTTTTTTCATCCTCCTCTTGGCATGTATTAAGAAACCAGGGTTTTGTTTTTTTTTTCACTTCAGACTTAGGAAACCAAGCACTGTAAGGGAACGAAACTCTGCCCCAGCCAAACCAGCTTAAACTGCTTCCAAGCTGTTCTCATCTGCTGAAATTTTCAGCCTAATTGAAGATTTCAGCCTTACTAAAACCTTGCTTTTCAGAGAAATTCTGAACCTGGAATTGTCTGTATTTGCCAGGCTCATAAGCTCCTGAATTTGCATTGCTTTAACTGACCTCATAGTTTTCCAGATTTTCTCACCCTATTAGATGGGTGCTTTGTGGGTTTTACTCCCCCTTTTTTTAAATAACAAACTTGAGAAAAACTTCTGTTATTTATGTCTCTTTTACATAAATATCATGGCTCAGCTTGCAGGGGCTGTGTTGCATGAAGGCACACTCAGTTGGGCAGAGTTGAGCAGGTGAATTATTCACTTCCCTCTAACAGGAAAGGACTCCCAAGTTCATCTGAAGGTTCAAAAAATCAGCATGCTTTCTCCTCTGAACCTCCAAAATCCAGCTAAAGGCTTTTAGCTGATTATCTCAAGTCTCTTCTCTCTAATGACTTTCCAGTTTATTGATGTTGTACAGAAATCCGTGGATAACCCTCTCTATTAGATATAATTATCTAATGACTATTGAGCTTGGGAAATTATTCTGTTAATTTTGTCTTTAGTCTTTTGCTTCCTGTTGGAGATTTGAAATGTAAGCCTGCAATTCTCTCATAATTACTGCATCTTGTTGATTTCTCTTCCCATTTTTTAAAGATAAGTGTGTGCTTAAATATGAGCCTTTAAAGAGGGAAGGAAAAACTCTCCATTAAAGTGTGCCTGTGGTTTGAATGCAAAAACATCACTGACTAAGGGAAACCCTGATTTTTTGATTGAAATTTCACCACTGATTAAGCAATTTTGTTTCTCTTGATTAGATTAGGAGATTGTCTCTGATCTCATCCTCATAAGGATGGGTTCTTGTTCAAGTGGAGTTTCACTGATAAGGCTGATCATATCCCATACTGAGCTGCTCTGGATCCTTTTAACACTTATCAACTGTTGAGCTGATGATAAAGAATCCATTAATATGTGAGGACATGAGGAGACCGTGCTGTGGTTTTATGAGGCTGCCAAGGTCCTGCAGCTCTGCCCACTGTAATCCTTCAGTGAGGACCAGCACTGGCACAGAGCTGCTGCTGCCCTGCTTTGTCTTCCTGATGGATGAGGAGAAATCTTTCCTGTGGCTTTTTAAGGTTCCCAAAATAGTTTAAACACATTTTATTTTTCCCAGAGAGGGTCACTGCTATTGTGCCCATGATGGCTTTCATGTACAGGATTTCTGGGGCAGCCCCACTGTCTGTGCAGCAGATTTCATCTGATAAGAGCTGGGAATTTGCTCCTGAAAATCTGCAGTCCAGTGGGCCTTCTCCCTAAACAGCAGTGACTTGCAATTTAATTCTTTAATTCCTTAGGATCAAAGAATAGTACAGGTTGAAAGAGATCTCCACCTTTGGCTTTTATTCGAGTCTGAACAGAGCGTGGTGTTTGCTTTTATCCTGGGCAGAGCACATTACTGCGTGTTCATGTTCTCAAATAAGCAACAAGATTATTCATTTAGCTCAGCTGAGGAAGCAGGGCTGGAGCTCTGATTTCCTCCCCTGTTGATCCCGATGTCTCTCACTCCCTTTGTGGGTTCTGTTTTCCACAGAGCAGGGGACAGCAGGGACACTCAGGTCCCTCAGTTTGCTGCTCCCTTTGCAGGGTTGGGCTGAACCAACAGCAGCAAAATCCATCCCTGCTCCTCCAGAAACTCATTAAAAACAAGGAACTCTGAGCTACAGCAAAGTGAGCTCTGTTTGGACTGCATTGCCAATTTAGCAGATGAGTGAAAGGTAAAATGATTAAGTAGTTTCTTGTCAAGAAATCTCTCTAACTAGATACCTAAAAAAATCCAATATATGTTCACTTGTTTGATCAGCTTTGTAGGTATAATTTCTTCTAATCATGTACTGCATTCCTAAGAGGGAGGACACAGATTTATTTTTTTTTTGACATCACAGTTTTTTCCATGGCCCATTGTAACTGCAGGATTTTATTTATGTGCCTAAAAGAGAAGGGTTGGGAGTGCCATCCCTGCGGTGTGTCAGGACAGGGATTGGTTGAGCAGTGCAGCTCTTCCATGGGATCTGGTGGGGAGGGATGAGCTCTGCATATCCCAATTCTCCCTCTGGAGCTGCCCAGACTCAGCCTGTTCCCAGAGCAGAGGGCTCAGCAGTTTGTGCAGAGCAGCACCATGCTCAGTGCTGTACCTGCATATCCATTGAATACATGGAGCTGTTGGGGCAGTGCATTTAGGAACCAAACACAAACATCATCCTATTTCTTGAGCAGGATTCAGCCACAGCTGCTTATTCCAGCTGAGTTCAGAACCCATGGAAATATTTCAGATTTTGAATTATTTTTCCCCCTCTATCTCCAATTATTTTGCTGTCAAGGAGTGGAGAGGAAGGAAGGACTGCTCTGAATTCCCAGCAAGCCTCCTTCAATCTGCACTCACAGTTTTACTGTGATCATACAGGAATATCTGCTCTGGTTTTATTGAACCCCTTTGTGGAGGTGGCAGACTGAGCCCACCTGAGCCTGACCCAGAGAGGAAAATGCCCCTGTGCAGCTCAGGCAGATGGTGAGGTCGTGCAGGAGATCACAGCAATGCCAGGAATTCAGTGCCACATCTCCCTTTGGGGCTCCAGGGCTGCAGCACAGTGCCCACATTGTGCCAGGGACAGATCCTGCTGGGCACCCTCTGGGCACAGCACCCCATCCACCCCGGACCCTGCTGAGCCCCAGAGCATTCCTGCAGCACGGGCAGCTCCTCCTAACTCACCCTTACACACGAAAATCAGACAGGAAAATATTGAATTTGACAGGGCAAACAAATGGTGCTTTACTGGAGAAATGCTACTTTGAGCAAATGAGAGCCATCTGCTTGCTCCGTGCCCAGGCTGCTGGAGTTAGAATTGGAGTTAGAATTGGTTATAACTGGAGTTAGAAGTGGAGTTAGAATTGGTTCTAATTGGAGTTAGAATTGGTTCTAAGTGTGGTTTGACACCACAGACACTCGCTGCCATTGCCACCAGGCAGTTTGAAGTGGGACATGGCACTTCTGACTGTGAATTTTCCCTTGGCTGCCATCCCAACAGCCCCATAGGGATCCCTGAGTGACCAGGGATAGAAATGGTCAATACAGATACTGCTCAGGTTAAAGGTTAATCTACAGACTGCACTCATTTGGTGTTGAGAGTTAATGAAGATATTTTTTTTCTGTATTACAACATGTACTATTTTGTATATTATTTTTTCATTTTTATAGGCATATTGATTCTCATAATTGACATCTGACTGCTCTTAGGACTAGGTAACACCTTTAGGTGTCAGTGAGGATCATTTCACCCTCTTCTTTTGATTACAATTCATGCTGGAAAATGCAGGCAAGAGAGTTTCCTGTCTCTGCAGGCACAGTGTCATCACTGCTCACTGTGCTTTGCAGCCCACTGCAGTTCAAGTCACATCTCCTGTAATCTGAGATCTTTTCTTAGTAAAGGAAAAGAAAGTTTTCACAGCTTTTTTTTTTTTTTTTTTTAATTCCATTTCAAAATCACATTTTTTTAGCTCAAACGTGTTGCCAAATTCTATTTCGATCCTGTGATTTATTTTTAAAATGGTGATCAGTACATTCAGGAACCACAATTCCGTGAAGATAATAGTGCTAATCTTGTTGTGCAGTTTCCCCACAGCCCTTCTCCATGTGGTGTTTATCCTGGTGGTTATCACAGTGTGACAGCACACAGCCCTGAAAGCGCTGCCTTTGCAGGATCTGCAGGCTCAGGTGAGAGCAGAGCGATGCTGGAGTGTCAGGGGAGTGTGGGGTGGGTGAGGGAAGGACAGGAGCTTCAATTTGCACTGCACATGAAAGGCTGTAAAGAGCCAGAGCGCCTTCAAACCCTTCTGACAGTCCCTAATTGAGTGCCCGGGCAGGGAGGCTCAGCACAGCCTTGGTTTCCATGCTGGATCAAAGCTGTGCCAGCACAAAGGCATTTGGCACTGCAGAGTGCTGCCAGGACCCAGTTCCTTTATTTATTGATACAGTAATTCTTGAAAGCAAAGGAAGGCACAGTGCTGACAGGAATAACCTGAGCTGCTTTGGTGCTGTGCCAGCAGCAGAAACATCTCTGCACTGTGGGTGGGTGTTCAAGGGCTGTGATTTGTCTGCAGCAGCGAAAGGTCACACAGGGACAGGAGCACTGGAGCTGCCAGGCTCAGCTGGCAAAGTTCTGTTTTCTTCAAGCATTTTTTTTTTAAATTTTAATTTTGTTTTGTTTTAGTACCGATTAGGTGATTCAGAAATGGTTTAGATGCATTTGATTCTCAGCTCTCAAGAGGACACCCATCAAGGGGGTTTTTTCTTGGCCAATCCTAAACCCCAAACCTGCCATCGATTCTCTCCTTTGCCGTGTTCTTCTGCTCTGTCCCAGACACAATTTAGCAAAGGAACAATCCTGTTCTGATTATGTACAGAAATGCCAAAGCAAACAAAATGCAATCACAAAGGTGGATTATGGGTTGTTTTTCCCTTGTTGAGGGAAAAATGTTTTTTGTCCATGCATTTCAAGGCACTCTACTGTTCATGAGCAATTTAAAAGAGAAATATTTGATACTGCAGGGAGTTGGTAATGGCTTCATCAAAGGCAAAAATGCCCCTTTACTCCAGCTGAATGTTCACATAGTTTAGTCCTTATTAACATTGATTTTCCCCAAATCTTTAGCATCTGATTTATGAAAGGCAGCATAATGAATTTTAGCAATAAACAGGAATGTTGGAACAACAAATAGGTCATTCTTGCACTCACAGAGATGGCACTGGAGCTCCTGGCACGTTTCAGGAAGGGTTTTACCTGGGCTGGCTCACATTTGCAGGTCATTCTGTGCTCACGGTGCTCCCTCCCCAGCCCTGTGCACTCAGACATCCCCTGGATGTGCAGTAACCACATCTGCATCAGCAACACAAATCCATCCCTCTGCAGCCAGGCTGCCAGCAATCAGGCAGAGCTTCTCTTCTGTGCCCTGCTCCTCCCAACCCCGAGGAACAGCTCGTGGGTCCTGGCATATTCCTGACCTCATGATCTGTGCAGGATCCTGTGCCACAGGGGCAGTTTTTGTGGCAGGTGAGGGATGTGCTGGGTTTCCACTTGGTTGATGGTTTTTCTGAGCCATTTGGGAGTCTCTGACATTCTCAATTACGTTTGTTTGCACACACTCCTGGCAATTGAAATGCAGTTTGCCACCAGTGCTCCCAAGGTGTGCTCTGGGATGTGCCAAAGTCTCACTCTCAAAGCCATAAAAGTGTGTGGCATTTGCAGTGCTAATAGAGAAGGAGCAAAAAATTAATGCCTAAACTTTCTTCATCCCTTTTAAGCAGTGACTCAGTCCCCAGCCCTTCCCACAGTTCTTCACTGATGTTCTAATTGCAGACCAATACCAGCTTAGGCTGCCTAAAAATAAACTTCACATTTTCATGTAATTAGTTGGACTGTCTGCCTCATTGCCATGAAAATTATATAGAAGAAAATATTTACTTCAGGGGTTTTCCTAAGTATGATCAGGTAATGCTGCCTCTGAGTGTTCAGAAATCATGGAACTGGCTAAAAATGGTGCCTTCATTTTTTAATGGGAGAAGGAAAGGCAGCTGCTCTACTTCGTCTTACTCCAATTAATTCTTTTCTTCTGCAGATCTTTATTAATAATAGATATTTTTATGTAAAAGAAGGAAAAAGCAGGAATGTTCTTGGGGCATATCTCAGTATGAGATTCTGTTGTGTAAATTGCCAAATCATCCCGAGATTTGCATAAAAAAGCCCAGGTTTAGCGATCCTAAATGCATAACGCTGTAACTCTGTTGCTGATGTGTAGCTCAGTTAATCAGCAGCCATAATGAAGCTTTCAGAGTGGGGGTTTTGGTGAATTCTCCAAGGACAGCTCTGCGTTCTCCTCCTGCAGCAGGGATGGGTCCAGGGCTGGCTGCTGGAGGAGGGGGCTCATCCCTCATTTCTGATTCCATGCTCTCGATGATCTCGGCTCCTCTGGCATCTTTTGGGCTGTCGGGATCCTCCTTTGGGTGCTGTGCGCTTCTCCTGCTCTCTGCACCGCTATTGCCCGTGCCCGGTGGAGGGAGCATCCTGTGCCATGGATGGGGACAAACCCCGCTGCCGGTGTCCCCAGAGCCCCGGGCACACCCAGCCATCCTCCTGCCCTTGTTTTCGTTCGCAGGGTGAGAGGGGAGAGGCAGGGACACGGCTCAGCCGCTCAGAGCTGCTGCGATTTCTCCATCGCCGGCGCGATGTGATGCGAATGAGAATCGCAGAGCTCTGTCCTCGCCCAGCGCTCTGTAAATGATTCGCTTTGATCTCAGGCGGATTTCCCCGCGCTATTTTTGGATGCAGTGAGGATAACCGAGGGATGTCGATTCTAATGCAGACAGAAAGCAGTTTCAGACGCAGATTTTCTCCTGGGGCAGAAGAGAAGAGCAGACGGAGGAAAACAAGGCAATCAGCAGCATTTCTAAACCTTCTGCTGCAGACAGAGATAGGTCGCTAGGCCCCCGAGGCTACGGAGGGATGTTCCCCAAATACAAAATTCACTCGATTGCTGGCGATTCTGCTCGTTACCTTTTGTGTAACTCACCGCTGCTAGAGCCCAGAGTCAGGAGCTGCCGTTAAATCACCTCTGTAGCACAGCGGATATGATTATAAGGGATTGCTATTAGCTACCCTTTGATTTAAAAATAATTGCACTATCTCTCACTTCCCCCCTGCTTAAAAGACACAAGTGAAGGTCTCAGATTGCTCAGTTTTGATCAAATCAACTCCTGCTTTTCATTTCACCTTCAAAACTGAAGCAAAGCAATAAACAGATACGCAAACCAAACCTTTCCTCCGCGTGTGCAGATTTGCACTCGGGCTGAGAGGAGCAGGAGTGTAAACGTGTTTAACGGGGAGAAAGAATCCCTGCCCAGGCTGTTTCTGCTGCTGCTGCATCCGCTGTTGCTGCGGAAACGGAGGCGCTCGGAGCGGCAGGAAAGGAGACACCGAGAAACCGAGATACCGAAACACCGAAACACCGAAACACCGAAACACCGAAACACCGAGACACCGAAACACCGAAACACCGAAAACACCGAGACACCGAAACACCGACTGCACCGAATGCAGCGAATGCAGTGAATGCAGCGAACGCAGCGCCTCGGGACCCGCTCCCCCCGCGGCTCCGGGGCTCTCCGGGGCTGCCAAAGCCGGGACAGCCGGGACAGCCTTTCCTTGGGGTCCAGGGGAGGAGGAGGGAGGGCTGGATGGAGAGATGGGGTCTCGAAACAGCACAGCAGGAGGGGAAATCCACAGGGAATCCCACAGGGAATCCCACAGAGGGAAATCCACAGCAGGAAATCCAAAGGGAATCCCACAGCTACAAAGATTGCTGAGGCTGATGGAGGAAACCCCTCTGAATTCCAGTTGGATTTACTGATTCCTACTTGTCCATAAATATTCGCAGGGACTAATGAGTCCTCTTGCTCTGCTCCCTCATCCCCTCTTTGCATTTTTTGGAGTGGAGCTCAATTCTGCCCACTTGTGAGCTCTGGAACCTGTAATGGGCACATGTTTATTTGTTGTTGTTATGTCCATGGTGCCTGTGTTCAGGGGATGGTTTTGTGTCGTAAATGCAGTGTTCTCTTAGCACAAATCAAGGCAATGATATGCTTCAGTTTATAAATCCCAGACCATGACAGCAGCCACAGCTTCTCTGGGCACCCTGTGCCAGGGCTGCCCACCCCTGCAGGGAAGAATTTCTCCCCTACATATAATCTAAATCTCTCTTTTTCTAGTTTCAAACTATTTTCCCTTGTCCTGTCATTTTGTGCCTGTGGTAAAACGCTGCTCTCCCTCTTTTCTCCAAGCCCCCTTTAAGCACTGGAAGGCTGCAGTGAGTTCCTACAGGGATGAGGCGTTTCACGGGTTTGATGTGGAAGGAGACTCCCTCTGGGGAGAACAGAAATCCTCCCACACAAGCAGAGCAAAAAGATTTCCTCTGCAGGTCTGAATTTTGCACCTTCAAGATTAAAGGGGGTTTTTGCAGCTGCAGGTTGAAGGGTTCTGTCTCTGTGCAGCTCAGGGAGCAGAGGGGAGCACGGGCTCATCCTGCAGGTCCTGGCAGCTCCAGCACCCCACAGTCCCCCCTGACTCCCCTTGCACAGCCCCACATCTCAGCCCATATTTGAGTGTGGCTGCAGCCACATAAAACACAGCTGGCTGTGCTGTGGAGAGGCTTCTCCTCCTCCCTGGCAAGGTGCACTGGCTGCACTGAGGCACAAATGAGCTGCTGCTCTGTGCCAGAGCCCAGCCTGGGCAGAGCCTTTGCTGCAGCTCAGCATCATCTGCAGCACATCAACAGGAGCTGGAGAGGAGCCAGAGCCAGGCCAGGAGAGTGCTTTTAACTCAAATTACACAGCAGCAATTGCAGCCTAGACACAGCCCAACGCTGGGTTTAACGACACAAGTCTGGATTTAGAGGGTGGACCCTCTCCTGAATCCCAAACCCCATTTCCTGGTGAATTCTTAATTCTGCAAGTAGGTCATGCCTGCTGTCTCCCTTTGCAACAGCAGAGACTTGACAAGTCTAAATAATAACAACTCTTATCTCTGCTCTCTTTGATGTTAGATGCACAAAGTTGTTCCCTGGCATCCCCTTTTCATTTATTTTCTTCAATTCCTGCAAAACTCTGCTGAACACAGAGCTTCCCGTGCCACCACATTGGATTTCCCTACGTGCATTCAGCTGAGTCTCTGTCACAGATGTTCCATGAGGAGCCTTGCAAAAACCACACCCTAATTACAGAGTCATTCCAGTGACATTTTAAATGATGGGTGGGTTTTACATAATTCTTTTCATATGTGTTGTTATGAGATGTAAAATTTTATCTTTTCCAGATGCAGTGAATGATGCAATGTCTTTGTTTTGCATTTGAACCATCTAACAAATCTGAACCATTTAACAAATGCATTTCAAAGGCCCTGGTCCCACACACGACTGTGGTAGTGCAGGAAAGCTTCATAAACTTTATTAAATTCCTAGTAAATGATGTAAGCTAACAGACAAGTGATGTGACAGTGCTCTATTGCCAAAGCCAAGCCTGTGAGCAGCAGGGAAAATGTTATCCTGAGTTGCAGCCCCATTGCAGTGTTTCCAGGGAAGGCTCATGATGTGATCAATGCTGTTTTCCCATGGGCTCTGTCTCCTGCTGGAGCCGCCTGCCTGATGCAATTCAGTGGGCAGCAATTCAAAAATCTCCTTTCTTCACGTCATCCATGTGTGGCCCCAGCCCTTGTTTACTGCATTCTGCTCATCCTTGCTGTAAAGATGAAACACTCTCTGCACTTGCTTTGTTTTTTTAGAGTGACACTCATTACTGCAGTCATGTCTGTTTATTCCACATGCAAACTATTAATTAATTTGTCTCTGTGAAGCCCGGGAAGGCAGGGGAGTAACAGTATCACTTTATAGATAAGGCACAGAAATATTCAGTGAAGAATGTCAATTAATTTGGGATGTTCAGATGCTCAGGAGCTGATAATCCCTGTTCCCATGGGATTTATTTCTGGCTTTGGTGATGGGTGCTGTGTCTTTGGGACTGCAGTGGGCAGCTCTTGCCTGGCCACAGAGGTGCCCAAAGCCCTTCCAGGGCATGAGACCAGGAACAGCAGGCAGAGGGAGGTGTAGGAGATGACAAAATCCCTGAATCCTGGACTTGGAAGGGTTTTAAAGGTCATTGAGCCCTGAGCAGGGGCTCCTCCCCTATCCCAGGCTGTTCCAGCCCCACCAAACCCGGCCTGGGAGCCCTGCAGGGACTGGGCAGGTCCCTTTATGGACCTCCATGAAGCAGCCATGGGAGCAGAAAGGCTGCTGGGTTTTACCAGCTCAGAGCATCGCTGCTGGAAATGCTGGAGCTCAGCTGCCCCTTGATGTGAGACCAAAACCACCATGGTTCTGGCTGACTTGGGCTCTGCAAAAATGACATGGATGTACAGCAGAAAGCCTATTTAAAATAAATTCATTTCTTAGGAGAAAGGCCTGCCATGCAAGTTACTCTAAAAAACTCCAACTTTGCCCTTTTTTCAGCTCTTTTGGGGGAGATGTCCTTGACAGCATAAAATTTCCAGTTCTCAGGGTAAATTTTTAAGAAACCCTTCCATGGCACGAGTGAGCAGAGCTGTGGGGTCCCAGTTCACACCTTTGGGGTTTTGCAGGTGCTGAAATGAGCTGGGTTTGCTGCAGTGCAATGGCTTTTGTGGCTGAGCAGCTCCTGCAGCAGAACTTTGAGGACATGCCATCAGTCTGGGGGGCACTGAGTCACCTTCTGCACCTCCTCTCAAGGGGAAACTTAAATATTAAAGGAAAACCCAAATTTGAAACACATTTTACATTAATCAGAGAAATTGATGTAATAAATTATTCTGTCTCATCAGGAATTCGAAGACAGCTTATAGGGTTCCCTTCCAAGAACATTATTAATGATTTGAAATTTAAGATTCTTAAATACCACATATGGAAAATTACTTTCAAGCACTCATACGCCCTTTTTTTTTTTTTCCCAGATATGTTTGGTATGTCTCACGTAAATTCAACACCTGCAGAGGGGCACACAGTGACTGGCAGTGCCTTTGTGCTCTGTCTGTGCTCCTGCATGGACAAAGCTCAGCTCAGGGCTGATCTGGGCTTTGCAGGGGAAGGAACTGCTCAGGCAGTGTTGGTGAATAGGCTGCAGAGCTCTCCGTTTGTCTTTATTCTTCACCCCCACCTTAAGGAAAACTGAGGCACAAATAATCTCAGTCTCAGACTGTGGAGCTGGAGCTCCCTGCTGCTCTCAGTGCTTTATCCACACAACATTTCACTCCTGCTCAAGAGCCTCAGACATTACCTCATGCATGAGGATGTAACAGTGTTCATCTAGGAAATATTTTTAGATAACAAAATCAACTGGTTCAAAACTTAATTAATCCTATTTCCTTCCCAAATGATTTCCTTCAAATGGTACTTGAAAGAGTTTTACTCTCCCCCATTGTTTCTCTTATATACTGATGAACTTTCCCATCCAAGCTTCTCCTTGTTTTAATTGTCTGCTCATTCAACCATCCCTTCTGATAATTAAGCAAGTTAATAACAAGAGTGATCTTTAAAAATTAAACTCCTTTTCTTATTAAACAAAAGCAGAACTTCTGTTGTTGTTTAAAGGTGTGGGTTATTTTAACTTCCTTAATTTAAAAGAGCAATTGCTGCCTTTGGGAACCCACCTGCCACAGAGTTGAGGAAAGTATTTTACATTAACCACAAAGGTCTTGCGTTAGATAATATAATGAGATTTTCCAGGGAGTTTCAATCAGCAGATCTGATGATCACATAATCAGAGTAGACTGAGCTGAACAAAGAGCACTCAGGATTATGGGCACTGCTCCTCCCCCCCGGTGTCCTGTGAGATCCTATCACTGAGGTCCTGCTGCAGCCTTTTCTGTGAACTTCAGCAGCATTCGGGCTGTGGGATGGCAGGCGGGGCTGTGTCAGTGCCCAGGGCAGCTCTGTGCCACCCCTGTGCCACCCCTGTGCCATCTGTGCCACCCCTGTGCCATCCATCCCTGTGCCACCCCTGTGCCATCCCGTGCCCTCTCTTGCCATCCCTGTGCCATCCCTGTGCCATCCCTGTGCCACCCCTGTGCCATCCCTGTGCCATCCCTGTGCCATCCTGTGCCATCCCTGTGCCACCCCTGTGCCATCCCTGTGCCATCCCTGTGCCATCCCTGTGCCATTGCTGTGCCACCCCTGTGCCATCCCTGCTGCTGTCCCTGCTGCCATCCATCCCTGTGCCACCTGCATCCTGCCTCCTGTGCCATCCCTTGCCATCCCTGTGCCATCCATCCCTGTGCCATCTGTGCCATCCCTGTGCCATCTGTGCCATCCCTGTGCCACCCCTGTGCCATCCCTGTGCCATCCCATCCCTGTGCCATCCCATCCCTGTGCCATCTGTGCCATCCCTGTGCCACCCCTGTGCCATCCCTGTGCCATCCCTGTGCCACCCCTGGCCCCCCTGTGCCACCCCTGTGCCATCCCTGTGCCATCCCTGCTCCTGTGCCGTCCCTCTGCCATCTCTGCCATCCTGTGCCATCCCTGCCATCCCTGTGCCATCCCTGTGCCATCCCTGTGCCATCCCTGTGCCATCTGTGCCATCCCTGTGCCATCCCTGTGCCATCCACCCCTGCTGCCATCCATCCCTGTGCCATCCCTGTGCCATTCCCTGCATCGTGTGCCATCCCTGTGCCATCCCTGTGCCATCCACCCCTGCTGCCATCCACCCCCCAAATTCCTTCCAGGCATTTCTCTTGCTACCAGAAGTCCTCATTAAATGCCAGTAAAACTTCCAGCCACTGATTTCTGAATGTCCCAAGCTGATCTCTGCTCTGAGTGCCCAGCCCAGGCTAAGTCACCTCCCTGCCCTCCAAAATGGGTGTGAGAGCAAAACCCACTGTAGTTACTGAAAGGTCAACAAAATGAAAGAGCCCATCAAGCCTGGGCACATTGCACCCTGGAACAAAAAGCTGAGTGGCTGAGCAGCAGTGCCTTTACTGGTTTTATTTATTGTCTAAACCTTGGGCCAAACCCTCGTAATTTCTTCATAACCAGAAGGAAACCATGGATTTGCAATTGGCATTTGTATTGGATGGTTTGTGTTAGTTCACATCTGCAAAGGATAACAGAGCTCTGCCAAATTCCTCTGCTCTGTCCAAGCAGACCTTGGGCTGTGAATTTATCAGCAGAGTCAACTCAGAGTTTAGCAGCAAACACATTCTCATAAGCAAAAACATCCTAATCCAAATAGCTCTTCTTAAAAGCGAATGCTGTGCTATAAAATAAAGTTACGCGTGCCTAAAAGTGCATGAAAAGGAGAGCATGGATAAAAAGGGAAAACATTTTAGGCATGAAAGACAATTGCACATGAATTTCTTTTAAAGCCCTTGTTCCTATTGAAAATCCAATCTGAGCTGCCACGTGGAACACGGGAAGATCTCAGGGACAGCACGGCCCTGCTTTGCTGCACTGCACGAAACGCAGTGAGGAAGAGAAAC
Organism: Malurus cyaneus samueli; assembly: GCA_009741485.1. Taxonomy (NCBI): domain Eukaryota; kingdom Metazoa; phylum Chordata; class Aves; order Passeriformes; family Maluridae; genus Malurus; species Malurus cyaneus. Next base: position 18,150,594 of record CM019238.1, on the reverse strand, counting down.
AAACGAGGAAATTGGTCTCCTTTCTGAAAACCTGATGAAGAGGTAAACTAATTAGAACAAATAATTAGAATAAGCATTTTCTTGTTGCCATATAAAGATGCACCAGGGGATGAATGAGATGGGGACAGCTCAGCCTGGGGGCCCTGAGGTCGGGCAGTGGATCTGATGGCCACACTCTAATCTGGCTCAAAAAGAGATTCATTGGGCTCAGCTTACCTGGAGTTAGACCCTGCTCTGGGCAGAGCAGGAAATGCAGTGCAGTAAACACCACATCATGCTGCTCCCAGCCCAATCAGGGAGTCAGAAAATGACCCAGAGTGATTTGATGAAGGCAAATGTGCTGTTCCTCCTGTGTGTCAATGCTCCAGGCTTTGGGGTGACCTTTAGGGCTCTTTGTGGATTCCCCAGCAGCAGCAGCAGCCAAAGAGGGAGGGACAGTGACACTCCCAGCAAGAACCAGCCCTGGCCTCAGTGCCCGAGCCCTGTTTGAGCAGGATTGGGATGTGTTCTGATGAGGGAACTGTCAAACCACGCAGGAGCTGTGCTTTGGAGTAACCATGATATTTAAACCTGTGACCTTTGAAAAAGTGTAAGATCTGCCTTAAAGGGCAGCCTTCCTCAAATAAATGACTCTGAAACCTCTCGGGTCAGATTTTTTTAAAAAATCCATATTGGGCAGCATCACATTATTTTGCTATGAGAGGATCAATCATTAATATTTCACAATTGATTTGCAAGCTCCCTTTATTTATGATGTGTTTGTACAGCACCATGCACACCCTTATCTATTATCCAGATCTCAAGGAGTTACTTAGTGCAAATAAATCAATGCCATTTATCGATTGAATTATATAAATACTCCTGGAATTTGGACAAGTGAGTTTCCACAGCCATTCTCAGCTCTGTCATTTATGGGCTGGAGCTGCTAAATGAGTGTAAAGAATGCCAAGGAGGCTGTGAGCTCTGCTTGGACCCTGCAGATGGGCCCTGAGGCTGCCAGTGCCCTCCCAGTGCTCCCAGTGCCTTCCCAGTGCCTTCCCAGTGCCCTCCCAGTGCCTTCCCAGTGCCCTCCCAGTGCCTTCCCAGTGCTCCCAGTGCTCTCCTTCATGGAGCAGCTGAGGCTGCAGAAAATGGAATCACGGATCTTTGCTGGCCCTGGGCTGAGCACTGCAGCTGCCCCTGTCTGTGTCAGGAGGACAGGAATAGATTATTTTCATACAGAAGGGTTTTTACCCAGGGAAAGCTGAGCTGTGGTACTGGAGCCCTGACAGCATCTGCAGTGATGAAAAATCAGAGCCCAGACAAGAGGGAGATCCTTCCAGAGAGATTATTTATTAGAAGATAGGAGGTTGTTACACACAGATTCTGTCCTGCAAAAGTGTCCTGGTCAGGGATCTGTCAGGGAGACATTCCACCCGTTAGAGCTGGCTCTGGTGTGCTCACAGAGATACCCAAAACACAGCAGAGCCCTGCCAGACTGGGGAGAGGAGAGGCTGGGGAGAGTACCACAGCATCCCTGAGCTCAGCACACTGCCCTGATCCCGGGCTGGAAACTGTGCTGGGACAGCAGAGAGTGCTGCAGGAGGACACTGTCCATCCCTGGGACAGGAGCAGTGCTGCAGGAGGACACTGTCCATCCCTGGGGACAGGAGCAGTGCTGCAGGAGGACACTGTCCATCCCTGGCCTGGGTTCGTGCCCCAAACAGGGCATTTCTGCCATGGTGCCAGCGATGAGCGTGGCCGGGGCTATGGAGACACAAACATGCTGTGAGGTAGCATGAGGAAAATCAAAGGAAAAAAGGAAAATAAATCCGCAGATCCCTGTGCTGCAGAGAAGAGCTCTCCCCACACTCCCCCACCCCAAAACCACGGTACACAGCAGTGTCTGAACCCCTGCCAGGGCCCCGAGGAGCAGCTAGCACAGCTGGGGCCCAAAGGTGGGTCACAAAAAGGCAGAATGTGCTCTAAATAGTTGTGCTCCCAGCAGTGTCCTCCCAGCTTCGGGGTGCCCTGTTCTCTTTTGGGGTGGCAGGTGGTGGCATTTGGCAGCCCTGCAGGGCTCAGGGCTTTGCCAGGTTCCTCAGGGAGCTGCTGGGAGGGTTTGCAGCTCCTGAGCCCTGTGGGCACTGCTGGAGGGGCAGGGATGGGACAGGGATGGGGCAGGGGTGGGACAGGGACAGGTATCACCATCCCCTGGTGTGAGAGAAGGGCTCAGAGCCAGAGCTGTGCAGATAATCCGGGCTCAGAGCTCAGCTTAGGCTCGGGCTCACAGCAGCCCCGGGATTTCCTTGGTCCAGGTGTGCATCTGAACTGCTCTGACTGCACCCTCAGAGCAGGGCAGGGGCACTGTGGGGTTCGTTTTGATAGAAAACCATCAAATTGACATTTCCCAGCTAGTGAGATTCTTAAAGGAAGGCAGAATCCAGGAGATAATTGGGGTATCCTTCTAATTCATGGGTGCTGAAGGATAAATAAATATTGGTGAGTCTGACTCCTTAGTCTGGTCCTCTCACAAAGCCACATTCTTGTCTTAACTTTGCTGGCTGGGACAGAATATTACCTTCACTGTCTGTGAAGTCACATTTAACTCTATTTTCTCTTATTAAATCCTAATTATGGCTCCAGAGATGAGCCTGGGTACAAGTCCCCACTTTGCTCACAGAGGACATAATGCTTTTTCTGCTCTCAGGACTCTTATCAGCATTGTTACCCTTCAGTCCTCACTGATCTGAAGGAAAAAATATTGTTGGAACAGGTTTGTCAGAATTGAATCTAATTATTAGAAACATCTGTTTATGGCTCATCCATCAGCACATTTCCCACCTCACCTCCATCAGGAGTGGCCTTTGTGAGCTCGGTCTGGCAGAAAGCTTTGGGAGAAGGGATTTGGCAGTGAATGCTCACAGCTGCCCCAGCACCAGCACAAAGGATGGGTCACCCTGCACACCTCACAAGGGATCGTTTGCAGAGGAGAATCTTCCTCCAACTGCAGATGATCCTCAGGGCTGGAGGTGCTGGGGATGGACAGAAACAGGAACAAAGCAAAGCAGCAGAGCTCCAGTTATCGTCAGGGCAATAAACACTCATCACTGAACCAGCTTTGCTACAAATATGCCTGTTTTAAAATCAGGCTTTATGTTCCTAAGGCACTCAGACTCCTTTTTTGGAAAATGTGTCTGAATGAGTTTGATATTTGGGCATGGGAGGGTTAAGAAAAATGTTCCCCAAGAGCATCCCACGTTTAGCTGAAGGGACGAGATGATCCAGACTCAGTTGTTATCAGAATCTCTGGAGCAATCATGACCACATCTTCACTTTTTAAGGATTTCTGTGGCACTGGTTATGCTCCCACTTTCTTCACCCTACAGAAAAGGGAAAAGCGGGGGCTCTGGGGGGTTTTGAGGGGTTTGGGGGGGTTTTGGGGGCTCTGGGGGCTCTGGGGCTCTGGGGGGTTTTGGGGGCTCTGGGGATGCTCTGGGGATGCTTTGGGGGTTTTGGGGGCTCTGGGGGGGTTGGGGGGCTCTGGGGGACACGAGAAGGACAGGGCAGGACCCTCCCCTGGCTGTGCTTTGAGTATCTCGGCAGGCACTGAGAGCAGCTCTAACCATGTCCAAAAGCAAAAGAACATGTTTTAATTTCCATAGTGTATGGCGTTACAGGGGAATGACCCATCACACAGAAAGATTTTGAACATTAATTACAGTATCTTTTGGAATTTTATAATTTAATTGCCATCCCTTTTCCCTTGAAATTAATCATGGATGCGTATCATCAAACAAGGTTTGGTTTTTTTTTTAAAAAGTACATCTTAATATAAACAGTTTATTCAGTGCATGGTTGTGTATACAACAAATAATAAACAAATTTTTTTGTAGCAGGCAGAAAGCTGCCTGCACAGAACTAATTCAGTTTTGGAGCACAGAATCCAACGATGATTAATGCACAAAATCTTACACATCATGCAACTCTATGCCAGTATTCCAACTTTCTCCCATGCAACAGACATGATGATCTAAATGGAATCCTAACTACATTTTTAAACAATTGTTTCCAATAGCATGTATAATATATGTTGTTTAGGGGTAACCTGTCCTAACGCTTCCTCCTACACAATATTCACGTGCCCGTTACAGTGAAAGGACTTTTACAAATAAGACGTTTCTTATAAAAAAATTAAGTCACCTTAATTCCACAGTTTCTGTCTTTAGAAAAGAAGCCACGACAATAGTTTAACATGACACACAAAATGGAATTAAGAGAAATCTACACTGGAGGATAACTTTATCCCTTTCTGTTAATTTCCATTGGGATAACAAAACAACTCAATTCCTACAGACTGGGGTTAGCACAAGAACTTTACCAGAAACTACAAATCTATAAAAATTTATATTTCGTTGTGTTTAAAACCACAAGAACACTGTTTGCTTGAGCCTGAGACACCAACTCTCAGTTCCAACCCTGAATTTTAAATTTTTTTTTAAAGACATAGCTTTAAAGACCCATTGGAGTTCAGAAATCAAAAAGTTGCACTATTCCAAATCAAAGGATACATTTTTTTTTATCAAGCCTTAGATATAAAACGGTAAGCCAAGGAAACAACAGAGTTTATATATTGTTTTTCATTTGCCCCTATAAAACATACAAGCATTAAAATTTCCTTTGAAGAGCAAAAGTGGTCTTTTTCTGAGTTGGAAAGCAAATTCTTATCAGCAGTGAATGCTGTGAAATGTTTTTGTTTCATTTTCCACAAAGCATAGGAGGGAGAGAGAGAAAAGAGAGAAAGAAAAAATGAGAGAGAGCGAGAGGCGCCATTTCTTCAGTGGGGTTTATTCCGCAGTTGGGTTTGCTGGCTGTCCAGCTGGTTTGTGATATGCACAAGCATATTCTACATTATGGGCTGTATCCTTTGCCAAGCCGTGGATCTAATGGCTGAGAAACGAGAGAGCTATGCGAGCTCAGAGGCTGCTCCTGGATTGAAGGTTTGGATGAGACTCGAGTGAGAATTGAACTGCATCCCGAGGTAAGGGTCTGTCAGAGAGCACTTGGCTGCCTGAACCTGGCTACGTCGACTCGTTCTGGCTCATGGATTTACCCCCATTTAGCACTCCTGAAACGCTTCTGCTCTTTGTTGGGGTCCCACTGCCAGACCTGGAGAACTCTGTGAGGTCGTGGAGAGAAGGCTCTTTGTACATGGCCACTGCAAAGAAGAGAGAGGCAAAGATGAGTCCAGATCAGAGCCCCGGGATTTTCACTGGAACACCCAATGAATGGAGACAATCAAAGAACCTGAGTCCTCTTCCATTTCCAACAGTCCCTGGAAGCTCTGAGATCCTGCTCATGAGATGACATTCTACAGGAGGGGAGAACCACGGCTCCTCCCTCCCTCTCCCAGTTAAACTTGCACCCACTGCACTTACAAAACCTTGCAGGACAGAGCTAAATGAACAAAAATCAGCATTTCCTTCTGACAGAGACACAGCACATCCACAGCTGGGATTAAACCTGAGCTCTGCTTAGCCCAACAGCATGTTACAGAACATTATATCATGTTATAGGCAGCTGGACAAGGGTGTATTGCACAGGAATTAAACACCTCTGACACATGACAGGATCTGTTCAGATAAACACAGCAAACCCATGCAATTACCTTTTAAGGGTTTTGGAAGAAAGTGTGCTGCAGGTTTGTTTTTCTTCACGTGGTTTCCTTTCATTATTTCTCCTTCTTTGTTAAGACCCAAATACCAGCCCCGGCCAGACTGTTGCTGTCTGTAGATCATTGAGGAATATGTCACATAGTAGTTTTCAAATACTGATTCTTTGAACTTGCATTCAGGTGTAAAATGTTCCTGTAAGGAAGCAGCAGATCAATACATGAGGGAATCTCACATCAGTTATTGAACAAGCATCCAATAGCAATTGCTTTCCAAACAGTTAAGAGTAATTTCTCTCATCCTCAGCTACCCAATTATGAAACATGGGTCCTGAAAGTACTTTTGTGTTACAAAGGAGTAACACAGTTTGAAACCTGTGAAATGATGCTGTGAGCAGCGCTAAGCAGAATGTAATCAGATCTTTTTGAACGCTGAGTAAAAAGTCTAAGTGAAGATTTATTGATTGGTGCAGCTAATGGATGTGAGGCAGACAGATCCCATGGGATCAGCTGTGCTCCAGCCCTACAGACAGAGCTGAGACCACGGAGTGCATTAATTGCTGCCTTAACTGGTTATGAGCAAAGTGCAATAAAACCCAAGCAGTAAACGCTTGTCTCTTGCTAAGCCATCAATATTTGAGCTGTAGCAGCTCCTCTCTGGTGTAATCTGTGCTCCTGCTGTGCCTGGAGCATCACATGGGAGCCCCTCTGTAGAGAGCCCCGCAGCCCCAGCCTGTGCTCCAGGAGCTGTGGGATGGAGCCTTCTCTTCACTGGAACTGCACTGGAGAGATTTGGGGAGATGGCATCGAGCTGCAGTGACAATCAGCAGCAATAATTGTGACAGAGCCCTCCTCCTGTGCCAGGGGCGATGGCTTTCCCTGTGCAGTGATCTCAGGCAGCATCAGTGCACTGTGGCCCAGGTACAAAACCAAATACACACCCCAAACACGGGGCTTGGAGCGATCTCAGACCCAAAAACCTGAGCTGACAGCACCCTCAGCTCCTCCTGCAGCCTCTGGGTGCTTCGGGTTTGGACATTGCAGGGTCTGACATCTCACATCTCACCCATGGACTCTGCAAGTCCATCAAATAATAAAGGGGAAGGTTTGGTGTGGTAAATGCCCCCATCACACCCGTCCCTGTCACCACAGCACAGAGCACCCACTCCTGCTGCTTTCATGGACTCTACAAGTCCATCAAATATGAAAGAGGAAGGTTTGGTGTGATAAATGCCCCCATCACACCCATCCCTGTCACCACAGCACAGAGCACCAGCTCCTCCTGCTCTCCCCTGGGAAGGCAGAGCTCACTGGGGCTGCCCTCGTGCCTACAGCACCCTACAGACAGGAGGAAAAATCCTGCTTCTATAATGATTGTAATTTTGATTTTAAAACATCACAGGAAATTAAATGTCTCAGGAGCCTGAGACAGTCTTATCAAGTTTCTAAAGTATCCTTATGTGAGAAGAAGATGGTATTAGGCAAAAAAAAGAAACCCACCACTCTGCATTTTCTGCACATCTTTTGCCATTTTGTCTTCATAAGAGAAAGAAAAAAGCTCTGACTGGCATTTGCTTCAACAAAGAATGTGAAGCAAGCAATTTTCTTCCTTTTTTTCCTTCAAGCTAATTGGTTGTTATTTAGTTAATTGACAATTGGTTTCAACTGCTGTCAAATGGGGACAGTCAGTGCATTTTTGTTAGGATTTCTGCATAAAAGCCTTCCCTCACTATTCCCTGCCCAGCACCAGCCATGGTAACAAAGACTATTGCATGGGTATCCAATTAGCAGCAAAATGGAAAACGACAGTGCTCTCACTGACAGATTATGGTTTATATCAGTAATTTGGAGCTGTTTTGGGTACAAAAGGGCTGCTTGTACACAGCAGCAAAGGGTCAGACTGCAAACACAACCGTAACATTCAATCTTAGAAACAAATGAACCTTGGAGTGAGCAGCAGCTCCCAGAGAGCCTGGGACAGAGGGACAGGAATGGGGGATGGAAGGACAGACATGAACCCCTCAGAGGGAAGGACAGACATGAACCCCTCTTTACCCATGGCTGTTCCCTTGGCCCCTGGAACAGAGGGACAGGGATGGGGGATGGAAGGACAGACATGAACCCCTCTTTTCCTCTGCTGTCCCCTTGGCCCCTGGTGCTCTCTGGGATGTCACTGATCCAGGGCACATGTTCAGCCTGGCAGCCACCCCAAGAACATCCCAGGGAAGATCCCCTGGAGCACCCTGAGAGCAGCAGCAGCTACAGAGGGGCAGATTCTGCACACAAACAGAAATGGAGACGCCGTCCCTAAGGGGCTCCCTTATCCAGACACATTCCCTGTGGTTTTGGGGCATTAAAGCAGAACAGCTGATTCCCTTGGCTGGACTGGCAGAGGTTGTGCCCCTTCTCCTGGGTGACATCTGCCAGTCCCAGGCTGAGCTGCAGCCTCAGGAAGGTTCTGTGGGTGGAATGGCATCCTCCTGTCCTGTCAGCAAACAGCTCCCACAGCACAGGCTGCTGAAGGGCTCTGCCTCTCCTGAACACCAAACACCCTTCACCTTCAGCAGAGTTTGTTCCACCCATCACTTGCTTAATCCAATGTGTGTCTTTCCTTTCGTCACAAAATGAGCCAGGGAGGAGAGCTGCAGAGGGAGGCTGTGAATAAGGAATGGCAGCACGGGGGCTCCAATTAAAATGTGCTTTTTTGAGCTTGGCAAGTGCACGTGCCAGCCCAACCGAGTGTGGACAGGACTCTGTGAGCACGTCAGTCCAAAATACAGAGCAGCAACTGCAAATTGGCCATTATGTCATCTCTGCTGGCAAATTCTTTATTAATAAACTGAGGAAGAGCACGCTCAAGTCAGGAGGGCTGAGTGCCCCAATTAACACGGGTGTTTGCCAGCTCACATAGTCAGTCCTATGGAAAATTTATAACTACAAGTGTTGAATTCTAAGGCCAGTATTTTCCTGTCTCTCAGCTCTTCTTTTTGCCCAACTTTGCAATGAAAATAATTCAAGTTCTGGAAAGTCCAATGTTTGGAATAGATTATTACACAAAACAGATGAAAATTAATTATTTGTGTGAAACAGCATTTCAGTCTCTGCTCACCTCCAAATCACTGATGATGCACCTGCATGGCAGCAAACTGCAGTCACCCAAACCCCTCACACACACCCTCTAAACATTAATGAATGAATGAATTAATAAATCAAGGTGAAAGAATGCTGGATTCACTGTCACCATGACTCAGCCACGCTCAAGTAAGCAGGAAGATGAGCTGCCAGGGGCTGAACTGAGTATGTGAAAAATAATTAAAAGAGAATAATTTGTTGTATGATAATCGGTAAAAAGGCCTCGTGGCACACACTGAGAGTGGCTGCATTTCCAGGCAGATGACCAGATTATATCTAAAAAAATTCAGGCTGCACTACAGGAATGCCAATGAAAGCTCAAATACCATTAGAGCAGAGCTGGAACTGTTCCTGCTCTATTTGTGCAGGAGACATGTCTGAAGCCAAAACCCATGGGAATGATCAGCCATCCACCCACCCACGCTGCAGGACTGCAGATTAATTATTCTGTGCAGGAATGACTGTGTGCAGGAATTGAGACTCCCCAGGAGCAGCAAATGGAAAGCTGCTCGTAAGGAAGGGATTTGGTGTCACATCACAGCACCTCTGGCTGGAATGGCACAGGGCACAGGAGGATGAAGATGTTTGTTCTCTGCTATTTACACATTCTGAATTGGCATTGTGGGTACCATCAGCAAATTCCTCAAGTCATGGGGTCAAGACTGCTTTGTGCAACGTCTTTCATGTTGAATATCCTGCAGATACCCTACAACAGTTGATTAGAGCAATCACAAATATTGTTCAGATGGACTTGGAGTTAAGGGCATGAGTAAACAGCAAGAAAAGAAAAAATAACTTTGAAAAGTATTCAGGAAAATCATTGTGTATTTGGGAAACTTGGAGAATATTCTTACATTTGACCACGTAATTATATTCCTTGTGATCAATGACTATGTCTGCATATGGGATTTATCCTTTATTTCCTCCACTTAATGAAAATTGGATTTTTTTCCCTCCATATCCCAGTTTCTTTCAGGACTCTAATGTAGCCCAGGATTCCATTTTATAATCATGAATTTTTGAAGGAGCCTCGTTAAGGCTCCAGAGCAGTGATTTTCTGCACCAGTGAGCTGCCTGTTTTATTAACAGGGATTGATTTTCTGCATCTTGGCATGTGAATTCAGGGTGCACCCCTGGCCCATCACCCTGTGATGTGCAGAGCTGAGCAGTGAAAGCTACAGGAGAACTCCTCTGTCTCTCAGAGGGCTCACAATATCCCCAGAGCAGCCAATCCTTTTCATCATTTCCCTGAGCTCATTAGCTCTGTTCCCTCCACAGGTGAATCCAGCACTGGAGAAAACATATTTTAAATGTGTCTGTTGTTTTTTATCATAAGCACATTTCTTGTGGGGTTTTTTTTACAGTTTTCTTCTCTCAGCTTTTAATTTTGGAAAACAGCACATAAAAGTACTCCGTGTCCTCTTCTGTGCCATTCATTACCCCACATCTCTCCATCGGGCCTCTGCTTATTTGTCTCTTGTCTTAACTGAGCAGGCCCAGAACTGAAACACAACATTTAAGAAGAGGCTGCACCACTGGGTTACATAATGATGGTAAGATATTATTTTTTTTCGTTTGTCTTATGATAAAATAAAATGGTCTTTGTTGATCAACCTCATTATTGTGCATTCGTACAAAAGTTCTCTATTTTTTAAATTGTGTGTCTGATAAATATGGTCCAATTTTATGGTATTTTTGGGTCTGTGTACCCAAGCTTAAATATTAAAGGAATGGAGAAGGAAGCAAAAGGCAGATTGAACAGCTTTCTTCCCCAGAAGTAGAGCAGAGAGCCCCAAAGAAGCCAAACAACCTGTTTTATAACAAACCCATCATTACACAGATAACCTGCCAGACACTGCAATCAGATTCCCAGCAGTCATAATTGACATCAAAATCCTGCTATTGTCACATCCCTGACACAGCTGTTGAGCACAATGTCCTCAGCTTAAGTGTGTCACATACTGCTTTGTAAAAAAGAACAGATCCAAGTTGAAAACAATCCCCTTTAGAGAGTGGGAATCATCTCTGCCCTGAGTTACAGACAGCCCTTCACCCATTTGTGCAGAGGCCAAACCTGAGCCCAGTGCCAATGGCAGGGCATGGATGAGAGGAGCCAGAGCTGAATGCACCATCAGTGCCATGGCTGAGGAGCTGTTTGGGGTCTGTTCCTGTGCCCTGAGCCCTGCAGCTCTCCCTTTGTGTGCCCCCAGCTCATGGGACATGGGACAGAGTCACTGTCCCCAGGAGTCCCCAGCTCCAGACTGCAGCAAGAATGAGCTGAGGAGAGGGAGACAGAGCTGGCATGAGGGGATGGCATGAGGGGATGGCATGAAGGGATGGCATTTGTCACAGCCCTGCCTGAAAGGGGCACACAGAGCTGGCATGAGGGGATGGCATTTGTCACTGCCCTGTCCTGAAAGGGGCACAGGGAGCTGCAGGAGCAGTGAGAAGGGTCACACAGCTCTGTGCCAGCTCTTACACCATCCCTGTGCCCATCCCTGTGATTGCTGTCCCTGGCAAACCCACACTGCTGCTGGGCACTGCAGGGTAACAACAGGGCACTCCTGTGCTCCTGGACAATTGCCTTGGTCACTGTTCATTGAACAGGACCAGGGAGCAGGGGCAGAACAGCAGCACAGCCTTCCCATGCCACACTGAGCTGTGCCATCCCAAAAGCAGTGTGGCTGTGGGGACAGGGCCAGGTGAGCTGGGAGGGGATCTGCAGGGCCAGGCTGGAGCATCACATCCCAAACAATCCCCTGACACTCCTGTATTCCAGCACTGGGAGCTGCCAGACAGGCTCTGTGCGAGCAGCAGGGTGATTAGAGAGTGTGGGATTCACTGGTGTATCCCAGCTACAGGACACCGGCCCTGGGCTCAGGAGATTGAACAGATCTCCTTCCCACTGACACCCATGAATTCATGCACATTTATCTCAAAGGGCTGGAAAACAATAATCAGATCAGCGTTTGCAGCAACACTGAATCTGCCTGTTTAATTACAAGCAGGGCCATGACCCTTTTTGCAGTGGACACTCCTAAAATCCCATGGAAAATCAAGAAAGCACACGATGTTTTTTTTTCTCTTGTGGGGAAGAGCAGCTGAATGAACAGGAGTCAGAACAAGTGCTACCATCCCTCCTGTGGGAATGCTGTTTCTGTGGTAAGAGAGAGATAAGAGAGAGATATCATTGAGCAGATGGGATCAGGGATTGGGATAGGGTTGGGATCTAGGGTTAGGCCTGTGACAAAGGCCAGGACGGGATCAGGGTCGGGATCAGGGTTGGGCTGTGACAAAGGAATGGATCAGGGTTGGGATTCAGGTTGATCTTGGAAGAATCAGCGAGTATAAGAGACTTTGCGTTTGGATGAAGAGGCGCACCAGAGACCTTGGATCAGAGTGTATAGAGGCTCGCTGAAAATGAGAGGAAATTTTGGTGCTATACAGGGTTGGGAAGTGCAGGGTAAAGGAGACTGATGACTACAAATTGGCGTTATTAAAAAAGTAGGAGACTGAGTTTTATCAGGGTTGGGTATTCTCCTAGGGTTCCTCAGGCTTGTGATAAGGCCAAGGACTCGTGGCTATCTAAAGTTAGGTGTTTTTTTGGGTTCCCCTTCACTGTGACAAACGTGAAAAAGGATCAGTGGTGGTGGGAGTCTAAAGAGGAGATTGGGATGCCAGGGAGATATAGGAGTTACTGCTGAGTCTATATAGGGCGCGAGGGACTGGGATTCAGGGAGAGGTGGGCTGTGACCAAAAGGATTGGGATCATAGGGTTTGGGAATCGGGAGGGGTTAGGGGGGACAACTGAACTGCCAGGGAGCGGGAAAAGGGAAAAGCTGAACAAAAAGGGCCAAGGATATTAGGGAACTGCATGGAGCGGTTCTGGGATCAGCAGGTTAGGGCTGTGACAAAGGCAGGACTGGGATCAGGGTCGGGATCAGGGTTGGGCTGTGACAAAGGCCAGGACTGGGATCAGGGTCGGGATCAGGGTGGGCTGTGACAAAGGCCAGGACTGGGATCAGGGTCGGATCGGGTGGCTGTGACAAAGGCCAGGATTGGGATCAGGATTGGGATCAGGTTGGGATCAGGGTTGGGATCAGGGTTAGGCTGTGACAAAGGCCAGGAATGGGATCAGGGTCGGGCTCTGGGGCACTCTGAAGGTTCCCTGCAGTCCCATACCCCAAACTCATCCCTGTGGGATCAGCCACCCTGGGACCCCGAGCCCCAGCAGCCCCAGTCAATTGTTCCAGTTTAACAAAACACCCTGGCTCATTCAGTCAGGTGGTGGTCAAAGCTGTTTGAATTTGGTGTTTTTCTAAATTTTTCACCATGATAGAACACAGGTCAGGTCTCCTGTTGAAATGTTCTAATCTGCAGTGTTTGATTCATGGAGCCAGTGTCCCCACACATCCCAGAAATCTGCAATTGCAGTCCAGGCTATCTTAGGTTCAGGTTTTAAATTGCACCTCCCAGGACATTTGGGTGTCTTCCAAGCTGAAATTAGGTTTGCAAGTGTTTTAGCAGGGCCCTGTTTCTCCTCTGCTGTTAGACAGCACGTGTCTCCCAAAAGTCTGGCTCCAGAGTAATCTCCTTCCCAGAGCAGGGAGCCACAAAGCAGCCAAAGGACAGAGCTTTGCACAGCCCATATCACTGGGGGAGAGAGAAAACAGAGCTTCAGGAGCTTATCTGTGTGCCCAGCTGTCCCTGGGAAGGACAGCGATTTCTGTTCCTTATCTTCCTTAGCTTGTTGGAGGATGTGCAATATCCCAGTCTCTGACATTATGGCACAGCCACGTGATGGAATGAGGCATTGGGAATGTTTGCTCCTTTCTGCATTATTTGGCTTGCTGGAGAACCCTGTTTAGAAGAGCAGCTCAGTCCAGCCCTGCTGAGCTCACCTGGACAGGAACAGCTCAGTCCAGCTCTGCTGAGCTCACCTGGACAGAACAGCTCAGTCCAGCCCTGCTGAGCTCACCTGGGCAGGAACAGCTCAGTCCGCCCTGCTGAGCTCACCTGGGCAGGAACAGCTCAGTCCAGCTCTGCTGAGCTCACCTGGGCAGGAACAGCTCAGTCCAGCCCTGCTGAGCTCACCTGGACACGAACAGCTCAGTCCAGCTCTGCTGAGCTACCTGGGCAGGAACAGCTCAGTCCAGCTCTGCTGAGCTCACCTGGACAGGAACAGCTCAGTCCAGCCCTGCTGAGCTCACCTGGACAGAAACAGCTCAGTCCAGCCCTGCTGAGCTCACCTGGGCAGGAAAGCTCAGTCCAGCTCTGCTGAGCTCACCTGGGCAGGAAAGCTCAGTCCGCTCTGCTGAGCTCACCTGGACAGGACAGCTCAGTCCAGCTCGTGCTGAGCTCACCGTGGACAGGAACTCAGCTCAGCTCACGCAGCACTCAGTGCCTGAGCTCACCTGGGCAGGACAGCTCAGTCCAGCTCTGCTGAGCTCACCTGGGCAGGAACAGCTCAGTCCAGCCCTGCTGAGCTCACCTGGACAGGAACAGCTCAGTCCAGCCCTGCTGAGCTCACCTGGACAGGAACAGCTCAGTCCAGCTCTGCTGAGCTCACCTGGGCTGGATGGAGCTGAGCTCACCTGGACAGGAACAGGACCCAGCCTGGGCAGAGCCCAGCTCAGAGCAGACTGGGACCCAGCAATGGGCTGATCAGAGCACCAGAGATCTGCATCCCATCAATAAAACCTGCAGGCTGTGGCAGGGCTGGCCTCTCGTGCAGGATGGAGCCCAGGCTGGCAGCAAACAGGGATTGTTTGATGTAGGGTGGCGTTACTCCCTCTCCGCAGCTTCTGCTGGTTATTTATCTTCTCTCAGTCATGAACAGAGGCAATTTCTCTGTGCAGAAAAAGCTCATTCAGCAGCATCAAAGCTCCTCTCTGGTGCATCTCCTCATCTTTCTCCTCAGTGTCAGCAGAGGGGCTGTGGAAGTTTGGGGAGCTCAGGCTGAGCCCAGGCTGGGGATGGAAGAGCTTTACCCACTGGAAATACAGAGCAGCAGAGCAGCAGAGAGCAGGGGATCACCTCCACATGGATTTATCACCTGCACTGCACAGACAGGGATCAGTTCCACATCCATTTATCACCTGCACTGCACAGACAGGGGATCAGTTCCACATCCATTTATCACCTGCACTGCACAGACAGGGATCAGTTCCACATCCATTTATCACCTGCACTGCACAGACAGGGGATCAGTTCCACATCCATTTATCACTCTGCACCTGCACAGACAGGGGATCATTCCACATCCATTTATCACCTGCACTGCACAGACAGGGGATCAGTTCCACATCCATTTATCACCTGCACTGCACAGACAGGGGATCACAGTCCACATCCTTTATCACCTGCACTGCACAGACAGGGATCACATCCACATCCATTTATCACCTGCACTGCACAGACAGGGGATCAGTTCCACATCCATTTACCACCTGCACTGCACAGAAGGCTTTCAGCCAGTTCAGGTT
>CM019238.1:18096914-18135302 GCA_009741485.1 Malurus cyaneus samueli | reverse complement strand
TGGATGGGATTTCATGGGAAATCATAACCCTGCTTTTGTTCACAGCAGCTCTGGAGATAAAGGTGTGTCATTACATAACATTCACATGATTGGCAGATGATAACTGGCTCTAAAAAAGGAAATTCATGAGCTGCTGGCCAGTGTGAAAGATTGTGGAGATACTGGAACAAGACACTGTCCTGCCCATCAAAGTACCTCACATTATAAATTTAATTAAGATAATCTACCTTATTTTAAAAGGAATAGATTCAATTCCTGAGATAGATAGAAATATGTATTTTGTGCAGCTGCTGTACCAATCCCGTGTTCAGGAGCAGGAACTCTCACAGGCTCTGTGGAAAGTTTTACTGCACACTTCACTTTCAGAGCCCAGGAAAGATCTTGCCATGTGACAAAATGCCTGAAGATTCCGAGAGGATCCTTTTTTGAGCAGTCATATTCCTTTCAAAAGGACATTCTTGAAAGCGATTGTAAATTCTTGCTTTTGGTCAGCAGTCATGGAACTTTTCTAGCTTTCCCTGTTCTTATTAAAATCTGGAACAGGGAAATATTTAGCTGAGTTTATAGAGAAGTTTGTGAAAGTGATCACTGAAAATCTGGAAAAAAACAAGGTAGGTCTCATCTCTTGTAGGCAGAAGCCAGTTAACAGTAAAAGAAATCAAACCACAAATCCAGGTTCTTAAGTTTTGAAAGAGGAGACCTTAAAAGAGCGGTGTCATCTGTCCCCAATCTTTCCTTGCTGAAGAAGAGATGAAAAACAAAACTTCTCCTTTTATTTTCCAAATATAATAATACAATAAAAATAGGCCATGCCATTTAGTCTGAAGCAGGCCATGGTTTAAAAAAAAATCACTGCTTCTAATTTGTGTATTTCTTGTGGGTTTTATCACTCAACACCCACATTACCTAATTATATACACCTCAAATCAAAACTGAAGAATAGCTTGCTTATTAAAATCTGTCATTGCTGTTAGAAAACATGTCACTGCTACACATTTTGTTTCTGGCTTGCCTTGTCACCAGCAGTGCCACCTCAATACCCTGCTTGCCCCTTTTCCCCGTTATTTTCCCGTGTGGGTGGAATGGGGAGAGCTCAGCAGGGCAGAGGGAGCCCCTCCTGAATCTCCTGCAGAGCATTTGGCAAAACTCAAACAGGAGAGCTGCAGTGTGTGCTGCTGAGATCTGCATCTGTGCAAATGTTCTGATCTCCCTTCTTTCAGGCATTAATTACCTGTTAGCTCGCTTTTCAAAGGCGTTTTTTACTGCTACCTTCCATCATTTCCCCTTGTTCTTATGCATAGCCTTTCATACTTGTCAGGGAGGAATATTGGGATGGAAAACTTCTAAACTTCTATCTCTTCCAATATTGGATTTTGCTTCACGATGTTATTGCAGTGTCTGCAGCAGCCCAATTTCCTCCTCCTCTTTATACACCTTTATTGCTGAGTTATTACCCAGGTACATTTTCTCTCTTGTCACTCTGCCATTTGACATAAGGTGATTAATTTAATACAGGGGTTATTTTTTAGGAGCTCCTGCAAAGGCTGCCCATTCAGCTGATGGGCAAAGGTGCCTCCCAGTGTAGAGCAGTGTATTTTTATTATAAGTGCATTTCACTCCTTGGTGGTTGTGCTGAACCTTGGGTACAATTCCTCAAGTTGAGAAATATTGCCCAGAAGAAACAGCAGTGAAGAAGCAAAGAAGCTATTCATGAAAGCTGAGCAAATACAGACAAAAAAAATGCTAATATTCACTTGATTTTAAAAATAAATTAGCTTTAGCTGTTTTTTCATCCCCTTTGGCATTTATTTTCTAGAACTCTGCATCCCATCAGATTATACTAGTGTAAACGCTCTCAGAAAGCTCATTTTTAGCTCGTATGCTGAATTATTTGTGTGACCCCCAGGGATCAGTTCCTTGTAATTACACAAATAAAGTACTTGACTTCCTTGTAGCTACACCCTGTGATGGGTGCAGTGGGCAGCTGGTGATGCACATTAATGGGTTTTACTCGTTTAGGGTGATCACCAGCAGCTCCTGCCACTGATGTCCCTTCCACCACACCACGGATCCATTTGGTCAAGGGAGGGAGAAGCTGCAGAGTGCCTGATTAACTCCTAAAGCCATGGGGACACCCTGCTGTAATTCCTAAAGCCATGGGGACACCCTGCTGTAATTCCTAAAGCCATGGGGACACCCTGCTGTAATTCCTAAAGCCATGGTACACCCTGCTGTAATTCCTAAAGCCATGGTAGCACCTTGCTGTAATTCCTAAAGCCATGGTAGCACCTTGCTGTAACTCCTAAAGCCATGGTAACACCCTGCTGTAATTCCTAAAGCCATGGTAACACCTTGCTGTAACTCCTAAAGCCATGGTAACACCCTGCTGTAATTCCTAAAGCCATGGTGACACCCTGCTGTAATTCCTAAAGCCATGGTGACACCTTGCTGTAACTCCTAAAGCCATGGTAACACCCTGCTGTATTTCCTAAAGCCATGGTGACACCTTGTGCAGGTGTAGCCCAGCTCTCTCTCGATGCCAGCAGTGCTGGTGCAGTTTGCCACTGCCAAGGGCTCAGTTCATACACCCAACATCAGGGTGAACAAACCTTTATCAGGTAAAAATACCCTCCCCTGGGCTGGAGAGTGCTGCTTTCTGCAGGAGGGGCTCGGACCCTCCTGAGCCTTTCAGCTTTGGCAAAAGCAGTGTGACCGTGATCCTTGTGGGAATTTGGACTGGACACTGCTCTGCTGGTCCTGGGTAAATCCTGCTGCACCTTCTGAATGTGGTGAGTGCTACAGAGACAGACACGAGACAGGTTTAACAGTGCAGCAGGAGATGATGAGCAGAGTACAGGCACTGGGGCTATTTCAGGGCATTTTATAGGTTTAAAAAACAATAAATCAAGAGACTCCAAACTTATCATGCCCTCGGTGTGCGGGAGAGCTTTGTGGAGCCAGTGGAGACAGAAAGCGTCTGTTCAAAAAACAGTAGTGGTGCAAGAAGTATTCTGAGGTTTGAATCCATACTGGGCGAATAAATTCCTCATTAGCCTTGGGCAAAACGTGTAAGAACTGGGTTTTCATTTCCTTCTTTGTGAAAATGCTCATGTGGGAATGTCATCTGAGCGCTGGGAGGTGCTGCTGGCAGATAAGTTCTGTTTCTGAACCCAAGGAGCAGGAGCCAAGTGTCGTGACAAACCAGGAAAACACATTCCTGAAGCACTGCAGCACCTCCAGGACTTCACTCGGAGTGCTCAACCCGCTACTGGATCCAAAATGCACTTCAGCTCTAAGCATTTATTGTTTTCTAAAAAAATTGTGAACATCGCATCACTGCTGCCTGTCTGTGCCCTGCTCTGCTCCCTTTCTTTCCTGCTGCCTCTGATGAATATTTCTCATCTTCATTATGTTTTTTCTTTGATCTGGAGTTTCTTAGGGCAAGTAAGTCCTTCTTGCACGCCTGGGACATGCCCAGCACACCCAGAAAATGAGGAGTAAATGAACAACAATATTGTAAAGGTCTCTGATGATGAAGGGCTGATTTATTTATGTGCTATGGTAGAAGGTGCCCACTAACAGATTAAGACTTACGAAGGAATAAATGAAACCAACTTAATTTCAATACTTGATTTTCTTTATAGCAGTGGGAATGGGAATTGGGGGGTTTAAAGCTGTTGTGCTTCACCTCTCTGTGTGCCTGCATTGTAAAAGTAGGTTATTGTAAATCACTGATCCCTGTACATATTTTAGAGGTGCCACATTAAAACTCCAATGATGAGCTCGTCTATACATCATTCAATTCTTAGGTCATGAGCCTTTTTTATATAATCCACATTAGTTATTTAAAAATATATAAATCATTGTCCTGTCTGCAGAAGCAATTCAGCCCTTTGCATTCTTGGCTGATATCACACTGACTGCAGCTGCTGGGAGCAGGAAAGGTGAATCTCTTAAAAGACTTTCTTCTATGCACTTCAGCTATGTAAATGTGATTACACTCAGATATTATTTAGTAATCCTCATTTTCACAATGGAGTGCAAACATTCATTACTTCTAACGGTTGTAATCACTGTTGTCTTAATAAAGTAGGAAATGGCATCAGGTACTTTGCTCTTTTCAATGTGTTCATCTCCCAGAGCATCCCCTGAGCAATGAGTGTGTCAGGAAGAGACGTGTCCAGGCAGGCTGCGAAGGGTCGGGTTTGAATTTGGCCCTGCAGGTCCTGACCCCAAAAAGGAAAGGTCAGCCCAGGGTCGGGTTTGAATTTGGCCCTGCAAGGTCCTGACCCCAAAAAGGAAAGGTCAGCCCAGGCTCAAGATGACCCCAAACCATCTTTTGGCACAGCTCTTCTGTCCTTTTCAGCAAAAAGCTTTTGGTGACACCAATCCATGCAAGATGGGCTTTGCTGTGAAGACACAGCATCTTGTTGTGTGTTTTCTGTGTGGCTCCCTCTCTGTCTCCACAGGTCCTTGCAGCTTACGCTGCATTTCAGAATTCACTTGGGGATGGTTTTGGCAAGCCTGTTGTCTGAAGTGCTGTTGTGGGCTGGCAATTCCTGCCTTCTTTTATCTGAGAGAATTGGAGAGGCAGTTGTGCTCCTGGATGGGAGCTTTGGTTTGACTGAGCTGTGTGAAACTTTACCTGTCAGTAAAGTTGGCTTCACTTCCCATTACAGACACTCTTTTAATTTACTCCCTACTTTGTCAGAATTTAAGATTTTAAATCTATGAGTTTTTGTTTCTGAGGCTGAAGTTTGTGGGGAAGTTTCAGGTCTGTTCACTGCTATTATTAACAATAATTAGACTCAGAAGACGCTTTATTTTGTCCTTTTAGTCAGAGCCTTGGGATGGGACTTTCCTAAGTCTCCATTATATCTGGGACAAGAAATTTTTATTTGCTGTGAGTTCAGAATGTACTTTTGCCCTTGCTATGGGGGAAAAAAGTAGCATTTGACTTTGGCATGAGCTTCTGTAAATCTCTCTTAGCAGATATCTAATAAAAACGTATTAGGATTTGGCAGATAAGTTCTTCCCCACATGAGTTTGCTTTGAGCCATAGAGCTAGGTGGAATATTTTATTTTTTGTTCCCTGTTTTACCTCTGCTCCAGTCTGAATATTTTGGTTGTCTGTTTGAGCTCTCAGAGAATTCAGATTTGTCAGTGGCAGCTGTAGGAGCCTGATGGTGGAAGAACAAAGTAGGAATTTATAATGTGTATATAATTGTAAAGAGAAGGGTTTTTTTAGTGAGACATCAGCAGAGTAATAATCATCTTAAAGGTACTCTCTACAATTGGTTGTTATTTTGTTTGAGTCCTTTGAAATCGTTTCCATACTATATAATTATCTTAAATTTTAAGTGCTTCCTGCAGTGATAATGTGTGCATTTTTGCATTCTTATGTAAATGCTTTAGCGGTTCCCAGTGTCGAATTGGAAATGTCATTCAAAAATAGGTAATGGCTTTGCAAAATCTAGGGAAGAAATTAATCTTTTTCTTCCTCATCATCTTCCAGTTTGCAGTCTGGGCTTGCCTGGCCGTGTTTGCAGCTCTGACAGAAACTGCTTTCAAAAACATCCAGGGGTAGGAGGCACTGAAGGGAAGAGCTGAGTCTGGAGCTTAAAACAACAAGAGACAGCAGACAAATGGTTCTAACCACAGAAAGGAAATAATTCGATTGTACACCCAATTAATCCTAGGCAAAGCCACCTAGGAATAATTTAAAAACATTCCACTGTAGTGAAAGTCCGGGGATCCCTGCTAAGGGGTGACTTTGATTTTGATTTTGATTTTGATTTTGATTTTGATTTTGATTTGATTTTTGATTTTGATTTTGATTTTGGAGGTTTGCTGTGAACACAAGCAGCTGCTGCCCTGGGCACCAATGACTGTGACAAAGGCCAGGATTGGGATCAGGGTCGGGTTTTGACAAAGGCCAGGATTGGGATCAGGGTTGGGCTGTGACAAAGGATGGGATCAGGGTTGGGATCGGGTTGGGATCAGGGTTAGGCTGTGACAAAGGCCAGGACTGGGATCAGGGTCGGGATCAGGGTTGGCTGTGACAAAAGGAATGGGATCAGGGTTGGGATGTCAGGGTTGGGTCAGGGTTGGGATCAGGGTTAGGCTGTGATAAAGGCCAGGACTGGGATCAGGGTTGGGCTGTGACAAAGGAATGGGATCAGGGTTGGGATCAGGGTTAGGTGTGATAAAGGCCAGGACTGGATCAGGGTTGGGATCAGGGTTAGGCTGTGATAAAGGCCAGGACTGGGATCAGGGTTGGGCTGTGACAAAGGAATGGGATCAGGGTTGGATCAGGGTTGGGATCAGGGTAGGCTGTGAAAGGCCAGGACTGGGATCAGGGTGGCTGTGACAAAGGATTGGGATCAGGGTTGGGATCAGGGTTAGGCTGTGACAAAGGCCAGGATTGGGATCAGGGTTGGGATCAGGTTAGGCTGTGACAAAGGCCAGGATGGATCATCGGGATCGGTGCTGTGACAAAGGCCAGACTGGATCAGGGTTGGGATCAGGGTTGGGCTGTGACAAAGGCCAGGACTGGGATCAGGGTCGGTCAGGTTGGGCTGTGACAAAGGCCAGGATTGGGATCAGGATTGGGTCAGGGTTGGGTCAGGGTTGGGATCAGGGTTAGGCTGTGACAAAGGCCAGGAATGGGATCAGGGTCGGGCTCTGGGGCACTCCTGAAGGTTCCCTGCAGTCCCATACCCCAAACTCATCCCTGTGGGATCAGCCACCCCTGGGACCCCGAGCCCCAGCAGCCCCAGTCCATTGTTCCAGTTTAACAAAACACCCCTGGCTCATTCAGTCAGGTGGTGGTCAAAGCTGTTTGAATTTGGTGTTTTTCTAAATTTTTCACCATGATAGAACACAGGTCAGGTCTCCTGTTGAAATGTTCTAATCTGCAGTGTTTGATTCATGGAGCCAGTGTCCCACACATTCCCAGAAATCTGCAATTGCAGTCCAGGCTATCTTAGGTTCAGGTTTTAAATTGCACCTCCCAGGGACATTTGGGTGTCTTCCAAGCTGAAATTAGGTTTGCAAGTGTTTTAGCAGGGCCCTGTTTCTCCTCTGCTGTTAGACAGCACGGTGTCTCCCAAAAGTCTGGCTCCAGAGTAATCTCCTTCCCAGAGCAGGGAGCCACAAAGCAGCCAAAGGACAGAGCTTTGCACAGCCCATATCACTGGGGGAGAGAGAAAACAGAGCTTCAGGAGCTTATCTGTGTGCCCAGGCTGTCCCTGGGAAGGACAGCGATTTCTGTTCCTTCCCTTCCTTAGCTTCTTGGAGGATGTGCAATATCCAGCCCAGTCTCTGGACATTAATGGCACAGCCACGTGATGGAATGAGGCATTGGGAATGTTTGCTCCTTTCTGCATTATTCGGCTTGCTGGAGAACCCTGTTTAGAAGGAGCAGCTCAGTCCAGCCCTGCTGAGCTCACCTGGGCAGGAACAGCTCAGTCCAGCTCTGCTGAGCTCACCTGGACAGAACAGCTCAGTCCAGCCTGCTGAGCTCACCTGGGCAGGAACAGCTCAGTCCAGCCCTGCTGAGCTCACCTGGGCAGGAACAGCTCAGTCCAGCTCTGCTGAGCTCACCTGGGCAGGAACAGCTCAGTCAGCCCTGCTGAGCTCACCTGGACAGGACAGCTCAGTCCAGCTCTGCTGAGCTCACCTGGGCAGGAACAGCTCAGTCCAGCTCTGCTGAGCTCACCTGGACAGAACAGCTCAGTCCAGCCCTGCTGAGCTCACCTGGACAGGAACAGCTCAGTCCAGCCTGCTGAGCTCACCTGGGCAGGAACAGCTCAGTCCAGCTCTGCTGAGCTCACCTGGGCAGGAACAGCTCAGTCCAGCTCTGCTGAGCTCACCTGGACAGGAACAGCTCAGTCCAGCTCTGCTGAGCTCACCTGGACAGGAACAGCTCAGTCCAGCCTGCTGAGCTCACCTGGCAGGAACAGCTCAGTCCAGCTCTGCTGAGCTCACCTGGGCAGGAACAGCTCAGTCCAGCCTGCTGAGCTCACCTGGACAGGAACAGCTCAGTCCAGCCTGCTGAGCTCACCTGGACAGGAACAGCTCAGTCCAGCTCTGCTGAGCTCACCTGGGCTGGATGGAGCTGAGCTCACCTGGACAGGACACAGGACCCAGCCTGGGCAGAGCCCAGCTCAGAGCAGACTGGGCACCCAGCAATGGGCTGATCAGAGCACCCGAGAGGCATCTGGCCACCTACTGCTTGGCGCGTTGCCCATTCCACCTATAATTAGATACCGCGTCGCCAAGGTGGGGTCGCTCTCCGTCGCGAGGTTCCTGTGCTCTCGTTTTTGTCCAGGTCTAGTGTATTGGTAGTTTGGCCCCCAACAATGGTGTTGGGGGGTGGTGTGGGGCGCGGAGGAGGCTTGAGCCAAAAACCCCGCTCTCCTCCTTATGATACACTCATGTTCTCTTCATACATGGTGACTTGTCTTTCAAAATCAAAATCAAAATCAAAATCAAAATCAAAATCAAAATCAAAATCAAAATCAAAATCAAAATCAAAGTCACCCCTTAGCAGGGATCCCCGGACTTTCACTACAGTGGAATGTTTTTAAATTATTCCCAAGTGGCTTTGCCTAGGATTAATTGGGTGTACAATCGAATTATTTCCTTTCTGTGGTTAGAACCGTTTGTCTGCTGTCTCTTGTTGTTTTAAGCTCCAGACTCAGCTCTTCCCTTCAGTGCCTCCTACCCCTGGATGTTTTTGAAAGCAGTTTCTGTCAGAGCTGCAAACACGGCCAGGCAAGCCCAGACTGCAAACTGGAAGATGATGAGGAAGAAAAAGATTAATTTCTTCCCTAGATTTTGCAAAGCCATTACCTATTTTTGAATGACATTTCCAATTCGACACTGGGAACCGCTGAAGCATTTACATAAGAATGCAAAAATGCACACATTATCACTGCAGGAAGCACTTAAAATTTAAGATAATTATATAGTATGGAAACGATTTCAAAGGACTCAAACAAAATAACAACCAATTGTAGAGAGTCACCCTTTAAGATGATTATTACTCTGCTGATGTCTCACTAAAAAAACCCTTCTCTTTACAATTATATACACATTATAAATTCCTACTTTGTTCTTCCACCATCAGGCTCCTACAGCTGCCACTGACAAATCTGAATTCTCTGAGAGCTCAAACAGACAACCAAAATATTCAGACTGGAGCAGAGGTAAAACAGGGAACAAAAAATARAATATTCCACCTAGCTCTATGGCTCAAAGCAAACTCATGTGGGGAAGAACTTATCTGCCAAATCCTAATATGTTTTTATTAGATATCTGCTAAGAGAGATTTACAGCTCATGCCAAAGTCAAATGCTACTTTTCCCCCCCACAGCAAGGGCAAAAGTACATTCTGAACTCACAGCAAATGAAAATTTCTTGTCCCAGATATAATGGAGACTTAGGAAAGTCCCATCCCAAGGCTCTGACTAAAAGGACAAAATAAAGCGTCTTCTGAGTCTAATTATTGTTAATAATAGCAGTGAACAGACCTGAAACTTCCCCACAAACTTCAGCCTCAGAAACAAAAACTCATAGATTTAAAATCTTAAATTCTGACAAAGTAGGGAGTAAATTAAAAGAGTGTCTGTAATGGGAAGTGAAGCCAACTTTACTGACAGGTAAAGTTTCACACAGCTCAGTCAAACCAAAGCTCCCATCCAGGAGCACAACTGCCTCTCCAATTCTCTCAGATAAAAGAAGAAAGGAACTGCCAGCCCACAACAGCACTTCAGACAACAGGCTTGCCAAAACCATCCCCAAGTGAATTCTGAAATGCAGCGTAAGCTGCAAGGACCTGTGGAGACAGAGAGGGAGCCACACAGAAAACACACAACAAGATGCTGTGTCTTCACAGCAAAGCCCATCTTGCATGGATTGGTGTCACCAAAACCTTTTTACTGAAAAGGACAGAAGAGCTGTGCCAAGAGATGGGGTGGGGTCATCCTGAGCCTGGGCTGACCTTTCCTTTTTGGGGTCAGGACCCTGCAGGGCCAAATTCAAACCCGACCCTGGGCTGACCTTTCCTTTTTGGGGTCAGGACCCTGCAGGGCCAAATTCAAACCCGACCCTTCGCAGCCTGGCCTGGACACGTCTCTTCCTGACACACTCATTTCTCAGGGGATGCTCTGGGAGATGAACACATTGAAAACAGCAAAGTACCTGATGCCATTTCCTACTTTATTAAGACAACAGTGATTACAACGGTTAGAAGTAATGAATGTTTGCACTCCATTGTGAAAATGAGGATTACTAAATAATATCTGAGTGTAATCACATTTACATAGCTGAAGTGCATAGAAGAAAGTCTTTTAAGAGATTCACCTTTCCTGCTCCCAGCAGCTGCAGTCAGTGTGATATCAGCCAAGAATGCAAAGGGCTGAATTGCTTCTGCGGACAGGACAATGATTTATATATTTTTAAATAACTAATGTGGAATATATAAAAAAGGCTCATGACCTAAGAATTGAATGATGTATAGACGAGCTCATCATTGGAGTTTTAATGTGGCACCTCTAAAATATGTATAGGGATCAGTGATTTACAATAGCCTACTTTTACAATGCAGGCACACAGAGATGTGAAGCACAACAGCTTTAAACCCCCCAATTCCCATTCCCACTGCTATAAAGAAAATCAAGTATTGAAATTAAGTTGGTTTCATTTATTCCTTCGTAAGTCTTAATCTGTTAGTGGGCACCTTCTACCATAGCACATAAATAAATCAGCCCTTCATCATCAGAGACCTTTACAATATTGTTGTTCATTTACTCCTCATTTTCTGGGTGTGCTGGGCATGTCCCAGGCGTGCAAGAAGGACTTACTTGCCCTAAGAAACTCCAGATCAAAGAAAAAACATAATGAAGATGAGAAATATTCATCAGAGGCAGCAGGAAAGAAAGGGAGCAGAGCAGGGCACAGACAGGCAGCAGTGATGTCATGTTCAAAATTTTTTTAGAAAACAATAAATGCTTAGAGCTGAAGTGCATTTTGGATTCAGTAGCGGGTTGAGCACTCCGAGTGAAGTCCTGGAGGTGCTGCAGTGCTTTAGGAATGTGTTTTCCTGGTTTGTCACGACACTTGGCTCCTGCTCCTTGGGTTCAGAAACAGAACTTATCTGCCAGCAGCACCTCCCAGCGCTCAGATGACATTCCCACATGAGCATTTTCACAAAGAAGGAAATGAAAACCCAGTTCTTACACGTTTTGCCCAAGGCTAATGAGGAATTTATTGCCCAGTATGGATTCAAACCTCAGAATACTTCTTGCACCACTACTGTTTTTAGAACAGACGCTTTCTGTCTCCACTGGCTCCACAAAGCTCTCCCGCACACCGAGGGCATGATAAGTTTGGAGTCTCTTGATTTATTGGTTTTTAAACCCATAAAATGCCCTGAAATAGCCCCAGTGCCTGTACTCTGCTCATCATCTCCTGCTGCACTGTTAAACCTGTCTCGTGTCTGTCTCTGTAGCACTCACCACGTTCAGAAGGTGCAGCAGGATTTACCCAGGACAGCAGAGCAGTGTCCAGTCCAAATTCCCACAAGGATCACGGTCACACTGCTTTTTCCAAAGCTGAAAGGCTCAGGAGGGTCCGAGCCCCTCCTGCAGAAAGCAGCACTCTCCAGCCCAGGGGAGGGTATTTTTACCTGATAAAGGTTTGTTCACCCTGATGTTGGGTGTATGAACTGAACCCTTGGCAGTGGCAAACTGCACCAGCACTGCTGGCATCAAGAGAGAGCTGGGCTACACCTGCACAAGGTGTAGGAATTACAGCGTCACCATGGCTTTAGGAATTACAGCAAGGTCTCCCCATGGCTTTAGGAATTACAGCAGGGTGTCCCCATGGCTTTAGGAATTACAGCAGGGTGTCACCATGGCTTTAGGAGTTAATCAGGCACTCTGCAGCTTCTCCCTCCCTTGACCAAATGGATCTGTGGTGTGGTGGAAGGGACATCAGTGGCAGGAGCTGCTGGTGATCACCCTAAACCAGTTAAACACAGTCCATGTGCATCACCAGCTGCCCACTGCACCCTTACAGGGTGTAGCTACAAGGAAGTGAAGTACTTTATTTGTGTAATTACAAGGAACTGATCCCTGGGGGTCACACAAATAATTCAGCATACGAGCTAAAAAGGAGCTTTCTGAGAGCATTTACACTAGTATAATCTGATGGGATGCAGAGCTCTAGAAAATAAATGCCAAAGGGGATGAAAAAACAGCTAAAGCTAATTTATTTTTAAAATCAAGTGAATATTAGCATTTTTTTTGTCTGTATTTGCTCAGCTTTCATGAATAGCTTCTTTGCTTCTTCACTGCTGTTTCTTCTGGGCAATATTTCTCAACTTGAGGAATTGTACCAAGGTTCAGCACAACCACCAAGGAGTGAAATGCACTTATAATAAAAATACACTGCTCTACACTGGGAGGCACCTTTGTCCATCAGCTGAATGGGCAGCCTTTGCAGGAGCTTCTAAAAAATAACCCCTGTATTAAATTAATCACCTTATGTCAAATGGCAGAGTGACAAGAGAGAAAATGTACCTGGGTAATAACTCAGCAATAAAGGTGTATAAAGAGGAGGAGGAAATTGGGCTGCTGCAGACACTGCAATAACATCGTGAAGCAAAATCCAATATTGGAAGAGATGGAAGTTTAGAAGTTTTCCATCCCAATATTCCTCCCTGACAAGTATGAAAGGCTATGCATAAGAACAAGGGGAAATGATGGAAGATAGCAGTAAAAAACACCTTTGAAAAGCGAGCTAACAGGTAATTAATGGCTGGAAGAAGGGAGATCAGAACATTTGCACAGATGCAGATCTCAGCAGCACACACTGCAGCTCTCCTGTTTGAGTTTTGCCAAATGCTCTGCAGGAGATTCAGGAGGGGCTCCCTCTGCCCTGCTGAGCTCTCCCCATTCCACCCACACGGGAAAATAACGGGGAAAAGGGGCAAGCAGGGTATTGAGGTGGCACTGCTGGTGACAAGGCAAGCCAGAAACAAAATGTGTAGCAGTGACATGTTTTCTAACAGCAATGACAGATTTTAATAAGCAAGCTATTCTTCAGTTTTGATTTGAGGTGTATATAATTAGGTAATGTGGGTGTTGAGTGATAAAACCCACAAGAAATACACAAATTAGAAGCAGTGATTTTTTTAAACCATGGCCTGCTTCAGATTAAATGGCATGGCCTATTTTTATTGTATTATTATATTTGGAAAATAAAAGGAGAAGTTTTGTTTTTCATCTCTTCTTCAGCAAGGAAAGATTGGGGACAGATGACACCGCTCTTTTAAGGTCTCCTCTTTCAAAACTTAAGAACCTGGATTTGTGGTTTGATTTCTTTTACTGTTAACTGGCTTCTGCCTACAAGAGATGAGACCTACCTTGTTTTTTTCCAGATTTTCAGTGATCACTTTCACAAACTTCTCTATAAACTCAGCTAAATATTTCCCTGTTCCAGATTTTAATAAGAACAGGGAAAGCTAGAAAAGTTCCATGACTGCTGACCAAAAGCAAGAATTTACAATCGCTTTCAAGAATGTCCTTTTGAAAGGAATATGACTGCT
Source organism: Malurus cyaneus samueli (assembly GCA_009741485.1). Taxonomy (NCBI): domain Eukaryota; kingdom Metazoa; phylum Chordata; class Aves; order Passeriformes; family Maluridae; genus Malurus; species Malurus cyaneus. The sequence goes on along the minus strand of CM019238.1, from coordinate 18,121,687 downwards.
CAAAGAAAGGATCCTCTCTGAATCTTCAGGCATTTTGTCACATGGCAAGATCTTTCCTGGGCTCTGAAAGTGAAGTGTGCAGTAAAACTTTCCACAGAGCCTGTGAGAGTTCCTGCTCCTGAACACGGGATTGGGACAGCAGCTGCACAAAATGCATATTTCTATCTATCTCAGGAATTGAATCTATTCCTTTTAAAATAAGGTAGATTATCTTAATTAAATTTATAATGTGAGGTACTTTGATGGGCAGGACAGTGTCTTGTTCCAGTATCTCCACAATCTTTCACACTGGCCAGCAGCTCATGAATTTCCTTTTTTAGAGCCAGTTATCATCTGCCAATCATGTGAATGTTATGTAATGACACACCTTTATCTCCAGAGCTGCTGTGAACAAAAGCAGGGTTATGATTTCCCATGAAATCCCATCCACCCAGGGGCTGACCAGAGCTGGGGATTGCAAACCCCATCAAAAACTCATCTTGGGAAGCATCATCTGCCCCAATCTCTGGCACTACACCCGTACAGAATCTCTGAGCAGCCTGCTCCAAATTCTGCTCTATCAATGTGTAATTCTGTTCAGCTCAGGGCTCTCATCTCCCATGGCCTCAGCTGTCCTGAACCTCCACAGGCGTCTCTCAAACCCAAGTGCTGCTCCAAACTCATTCACTTATTTTGGCAGCATCTCTGTTAAATGATAAGGTATCATTACAGCCAATAAAAACCAATTTAGTGCCATGAGAAACACCCGGACTACAAAACCTGCCCTTACTTCAAATCAGTATGAAAAACATGAAAGTCTTGTATTTTTTCACAACACAAAAGAATATAAATCAATTCTTGATATTGTTACAATGCTACATTTAGGCTATTATACAATAAAAAGACTGAAATTGGCATTTTGAAATGGGGATTTTTTTAGCCATAATAACTGCATTTTCATAATCTTTCCTCAGAAATTCTAGAAATCAAAACTTCCAGCTTTTCTCCTGGATACAGCCATCTATCTCCCAGCTTTCTCTGCTGAACCCCATTTTCCTGGAGCCTTTGTTTTTCCTTAGGGATGAACAGCCCTGTTTTGCAGATGTTTTTATACCCCACCTCATCTGGAGCATCCTGATCCTGCCTCCCTAAAGATCTTCTTAAGGCTGTCACCATTCCAATTCATAATAGCAGTGATTAATAGGAATAAGAATATAAACCCGGCAGCAACAAGAGCTTAGTGGGAATGCTATACTTTTAAATGAAAGCTGATTAGTCTCAGCTGTTCCTTCTGGCTAACACTGAGCTGTGAGACTTCTTGATTCCATCTGCTTTGCTGCCTGGCCTTTTGTCGGGTAAAAAAATCACTTTTATTTTTATGACTGGGAAAGCAGGGTATCAGCATTTTTACTGACCCTCAAAGCTACAGGGCTCAGGAACAGGCATCTTTGCCAATAATCTGCACAAAAATTTCCTTTTATTTCACTGCCTTTTGACTGAACATGCAATTTCCCCTGTGGGGAACCTGATGAGTGCTGCTGTCCCTCTCTTGACTCACCTTCAGACCCAGAACTGCCAGGATTGATTTTAGTGACCCCCCAACCCAAAATCCTGTCCCCTCTTGTCAGCCAGGTCCCAGTGCTGCTTCCTGCCTTTGCCATCTGCCCCTGCACCCTCTGCACTGGGACAAACCCCAAATCTGCTCCCAGCATTTCCACCAGAGCAGGAGCAGCACGGGGGATGCTGAGCTGATGCTAAAGGATAAAGGAACAGTTTTCTCTCTCTCAGGAAAGGGACTCTGCTCTGTGGCACTGAGGACAGCTCCAGCTATCAAATATTTCCAGGATTTTCAGAGAAAACCTTACTGCAGGTCTGAAGAGCTGTTCTGGGGGAAAAGACCCTCCTAATTCCGTGTGGGAATGCATAGTGAGCAGATCCTGACCTGAGCCCCTGCCACCCTCAGACAGAGCTGGTGACATTCCCAACTTTGCTGCAGGACAGAGCTGGTGACATTCCCAACTTTGCTGAAGGACAGAGCTGGTGACATTCCCAGCTTTGCTGCGGGACAGAGCTGGTGACATTCCCAACTTTGCTGAGGACAGAGCTGGTGACATTCCCAACTTTGCTGCGGGACAGAGCTGGTGACATTCCCAACTTTGCTGCAGGACAGAGCTGGTGACATTCCCATCTCTGCTGCAGGACAGACCCGGTGACATTCCCAACTTTGCTGAGGACAGACCTGGTGACATTCCCAGCTCTGCTGCAGGACAGACCCGGTGACATTCCCAACTTTGCTGCGGGACAGAGCTGGTGACATTCCCAGCTCTGCTGAAGGACAGACCCGGTGACATTCCCAACTTTGCTGCGGGACAGAGCTGGTGACATTCCCAACTTTGCTGCCCATCCTGAGGGGAGGCAGGGAATGACACTGCCAAGTGTCTCATTAGGGTCCATTAAAGGTCTGACCACTGTCTTTGGACTGACTGGCAGATGGAAAACATCTGTTTGATTTAATGATTTCTCCTGCTGCTTTTCAGATTCCAGCAAGTTTGAAACCTTGCCCCTTCTGCACTTAGAGCACATTTCCCAATTAAGAGCAGAGTGGTTCTTTTTATAGTAAAGTGGGAGATTTGCAGTAACTGTTGTAACCCAGTTGTAAGGAAGATCTCCAGGGCTTTATAAACTTTTTCCTTGCAAAAATTAATCTTGGTAAGAAAAGGCAGAGTTTTAACTCTCAGCAGTTTCCCAGACGAGCTCTGCCCCTGGCACACCTTCTCCTGGTCAAACCCAGAGTCTCTCACATTGCAAGATGTGTCCAGAGGCTCAAGGAGCAGAACTGGAGCCACTTTGGTTATCAGCAGGGTAAACAAGGACAGATTCACAGAGTTCTCATGAAGAGACTGCCCTGGAAGAGCAAATGCTCTGTGTGATACGCAGGAGACCGCTCCCCACAGGAAAGCACTTTCAAGGAGTCGTAACTCAGCCCTTATCACTTCTTGATGGAAAAAGAAAATGCTTTTACCAGTTAATGGCTCAGAAAAGTGCATGACTGGTTACTGTAACCACAACAACATATTCGAAAGCAGTGAGACAGAAAAGGAAGTGCTCGATAAGCATATGCTGTTTTTAATAAAGAATGACTTAGTGGTAAGTGGACCACGCTGTTTCCAAGGTTGCTTGGCAAAAGCAGAACATGGGAACCCAGCACCCTTGGGATGTTTCCCTGTGCCCCATCCCATTATCACTGCAGCATTTCCTCGGCTTTCTCTCTCCTGTGCATCCCACCCCACGCTGTGAAATGGGGCTGATATTTCCCTCTGTCCTCATTCTCTGTCAAAGCCTTCAGCCCTCCCCGGTCTGGCACAGGGCTGTACCCAATGCAGTGCTCCCTGTACTCCCAGGACATTGGGACTGAGATAATTTGGTCAGAACACAGATTTGGAAAGACAATTTTGTTCTGGCCTTGCATTAACTGAACATTTATTACACTGCAGGATCAGCCGCATGTTATCAATATTCAGAGGGCTGAAAGCACAGATGTACCACAGACTGACAGTAATTTATTGTGTGCAATGGCAGAGATGAGACTGGAGGAGAAGTGTTACCGTCCAGGTGGCTTTTAGAGAACAAGCACAATGAATCAGCCACCAGCACTTTAATTCCTTCCTGTGAAATGATGGAAAAGGGAAGGAAGAACAGCCCTTGCTCCAGACACTGCTCCTGTGAGCCACACAGCAACACATCCACGACACAGACATCAAAATACCTGCCTGCCATGAGTGTCATCACCAGCAGAACCTGAAACCACCTCATCTGCAGGCTGCAGCTGACACAAACAGAACTCCCCTTCTTATACAGCAAAACCCTCCCAGCCCCTGCTCACTGCTCTGACCCCAAAGCACTCCCTTGGTGGAAGGGAATCACCCCAGGGTCTGGTTATGATACCAGAACCTTCTTCCTGCTGCATTTCCTTCTTCCACTTTGAACATGTGGGTGAGGTTACTTTAGCTGCAAACCATAGTCAGGAAGCAATATCTAGAGTAAAAATCAGTTGTCATGGCAAGTGAGACCCCAAATAAACCTGAGTCAATGCTGCAGGAGCCACCCAGCCATGAGGATGCTTCTTGTCCTGGTTCAAACAACAAAAACCTCTTTATAGTCTTCCCTGCAAGAGAAATGTGTTTTGTTCCTCCTTTTCTTTATGAGAAACATAAAGCTCAGGTAAAGTTTAGAGTGGGAATGGGAATGCAGAGTGATGGCTCCTGCAGAGCAAATGGGCTGAACAAACAGCACAGCTCAAACAGCTACAAAGAGTGAGGTGAAATTACAGAAAATAAACATTGCCTCACTTAAACAAGCAAATCACCATTATCAAAATCACCATTACTAAATTAACACCTTCTTTGTGACATCCACCAGTGCCAGGGTGCTGATCCTAAACCTGTGCAGTGAGAAATGCAGGAATGTGATGGAGGCTGAGGATCTCTGAGCACTCACATCCAGCTCAGAAATGCTAATGCAATGTTTTCACTTAACCCCAAACGTGGACCCCAATTCTGAGCAGGCACAAAAGCAACTGCTGCTCTCACCAAATGAAGTCTCTGATAAGATGCTGCAGGTTCCCTCCACTGCCTGACAGGAGATAAGGACAGAGCTTGAACAACTCCCATCATGGGCAATGGGGACTTGCAAGATTCAGCTCTGGTACAAAAAGCAGTTTCAGGTAAACTCATCTGCTGATATGGAAAAGTAATTCTAGTACAGAGATGAAAAGTTTTTAAAGTCTTATAAAAAACAACTGGAACCAAATGCTCTTAGAACTTTCTATTGAATCTAGCTACATCTTTTAGGGTTAGACTTGGCTCAATAGGTCAGGCCAAAGGTCAGCCAGGAGCACTCGAGGACACAGTGCCTGCCTCCACTGCAAGCTTTGACCAAGGAGATTTTGGGCCATTGGGGCATCCTGAGCTCCCCTGGCTCTGTGGCTGCTCCTTCCCAACAGATGAAAAATAACAGTAACTTTCCTGAAGGTTTTAGAACTTTTCTATCACGATCTGCAAATGTTGAGAGACAAAAATTACCACAAAAGCCCGAATCTTGAGCTGTCGTGAACTATCCCTCAGTCAAACTGTTCTAAATGGATCATTCCCATCAGAGTGGCTCAGTTCAAGGGGAAGCTTGCACTGAGCACTTAATTTAGGCTGGGGGAGCAGCCGCTGTGCTAACCCTCTGCTTTCATATTTCACACCACTTTGACAATCTCAAATATTTTTCACTCATGCTGATGCTTTTCTTCTTGGTGTCAAAAAATTTCAGGGCAATTTTAACAGGCACCTTCAAATCATTTTCAAGTTGAAAAAATATCTGAAAGGTGTGCATTTCCCCACAAAACACCCCAAAATATCTGCTGCTACTTCTACAGCTGAAGTGAAGTCAGAAACTTTTGGGAACATCTTTGTTAAGCTTTTTTTTGGAGGGAGGAAATGGTGCAATGGTCTTGCTGTCACAGATAGGTATAAAAATTGTTTAAAATTCCCTGTGCAAAACTGTGTTCCACACCAGGAGAAAGATACACATGTACACAGGGAGAAAATACACAGTTTTGCAGAAAATGTATTTCCTAGGGAAATTACTGCATGTTTTAAGATTATGAAGAAAGAAGACAGAAAATGTAGCCCAACAGAATCCTCATTAATGATTCTGCATTCACCACCCATGCAAAACCCTGTGTGCCAAAGAGTTCACCCTCCAGCACAGACACCACCACTTCCCCACCACTAATTAATTCTTTCCCAACTCTCCTCTTTCCCTAATTTTCTACATGAAAAAAAAATTAATTTAATACTTTGCCCATATGTACTTTGTTCAGAATAATCCAGTCTCAGATGTGATGCATGGCTGGCTGATCTGATACTTGCTATATCTTTTTTTTTATTATTATTCTGCTTGTTTTTTTCCCTGTTTCTGTTCTTTATTAATTCATTCTCTCTCTCTCTCTGACTTTCTCCTTCAATAATTCTTTTTCCAGTCTTATTTTTATCAGCAGATTTTTCCATGACCCCTTTTTTTTGCCCCTTGAAGAAAATAACAAAACCTAAGTATCCAAGCCCCCGTCAGACTCTCAGCCCTCCAAAGCCTGCACACCCCTGCTAGCAACAGCACCCTTTTTGCCTGATTTCACATATTTTTAACAAGCTGCCTTTCAAATAAAAATGACAGTGCTTAAATGATACAGCTTCTCTTTGGCAGAGATGATCACATTCCTGAGCAGTTCATCCAAAGGCTTTGCCAAAGCAATTCAGGCACATCCTTTTACCTGGGAAAAGGAGCTGTGATTTCCCAGAGGCAAACAGACAGATGCAAATTCAAACAGAGCTCATGGCCCCACTGCTCTGCTGTGAATGGCTGAGGATCACCAGGGCTTACACTACATAGACTTCCTACTCATGGAAATCTTAAATTACCCAAAATGTAGATGAGCTGAGTTGAATATGCATGCCCACCACCCCCACTTCAAATTGAAAATGGCTTTTTTTTATAACAAATGCCTATTTTGAGCAGAGTGTTTGGAGAAGAAAAGCCCTTCCACGCCTGGGTGTCCTCTGAAGCGAGTGGGAGAAGAAGCAGGTTTGAAACCCACTCCTTTTGTTCTGCAAAGTGGAATGAATGTTGTTATTTTTACAGTCACACAGCTGCCATTGGCTCCAGCAGGATTTGGGAGGGCAGATCTGTCCTCTCTCCTGCACAGAGGGATGCAATAAACTCCAGAGGGGGAGGACAGGGAGAAATGTAATAAATCAAATATTAAGAAAAGTGGATGTTAAAAGAGGGGAGGTGACAAGAAGAAAGGAAACAGAAGAATGAGAAATCAGCTGTAGTGAGAAACCAACAAGGTGTTGATAAAACAGAAACAATGGGGGAGCCCCTGAGGGCAGGGAGAGTCAAATACAGTGAAATACAGTGAAATACTGTCAAATATAGTCAAATACAGTTAAATACAGTCAAATAAACAAAGTCGAATACAGTCAAATACAGTTTCAGGCTGTTTGGGAGGCAGTGGCTTCCTCTTTTTCTCCCCAATGCACAGAAGGGACTGGGTGTAACCAAAGGTCCCACTCTCTCTGCCCCAGCTCAGGGTGGCACAGGGATCCAAAACTGTCCCCATGTCCATGGTGATGGTGGGAAAAGCCAAGAGGAGCCCCTGTGATCCCAAAGTGGCCAAGAGGAGCCCCTGGGATCCCAAACTGGCCAAGAGGAGCCCCTGTTCCCAAACTGGCCAAGAGGAGCCCCTGGATCCCAAACTGGCCAAGAGGAGCCCCTGGGATCCCAAACTGGCCAAGAGGAGCCCCTGTGGTCTGGAATTCACCAAGGAGCCCCTGTGTCTGGGATTCAGCAGGAGCCCCTGGGATCTGGAATCAGCAGGAGCCCCTGGGTCTGGGATTCAGCAGGAGCCCCTGTCTGGATTCAGCAGGAGCCCCTGGGTCTGGATTCAGCAGGAGCCCCTGGGTCTGGGATTCAGCAGGAGCCCCTGGTCTGGGATTCAGCAGGAGCCCTGGGATCTGGGATTCAGCAGGACCCCTGTGCGAGCCCTGGATCTGGGATTCAGCAGGAGCCCGCTGGTCTGGGATTCAGCAGGAGCCCCTGGGATCTGGGATTCAGCAGGAGCCCCTGTCTGGGATTCACAGGAGCCCCTGGGATCTGGATTCAGCAGAGCCCCTGGTCTGGGATTCAGCAGGAGCCCCTGTGGTCGGATCAGCAGGAGCCCCTGGGATCTGGGATTCAGCAGGAGCCCCTGTGGTCGGATCACAGGACCGTGGTCTGATTCAGCAGGAGCCCCTGGGATCTGGAATTCAGCAGGAGCCCCTGGGATCTGGATTCAGCAGGAGCCCCTGTGGGTCTGGATTCAGCAGGAGCCCCTGGGATCTGGGATTCAGCAGGAGCCCCGTGGTCTGGGATTCAGCAGGAGCCCCTGTGGCGTGGCTGGGATTCAGCAGGAGCCCCTGGGATCTGGGATTCAGCAGGAGCCCCTGTGGTCTGGGATTCAGCAGGAGCCCCTGGATCTGGGATCAGCAGGAGCCCCTGGGATCTGGGATTCAGCAGGAGCCCCTGTGGTCTGGGATTCAGCAGGAGCCCCTGTCTGGATTCAGCAGGAGCCCCTGGGCTGGGATTCAGCAGGAGCCCCTGGGATCTGGGATTCAGCAGGAGCCCCTGGGATCTGGGATCAGCCCTGTTGGATTCAGCAGAGCCCCTGTGGCTGGATTCACGGAGCCCCTGGGTGGGATTCAGCAGGAGCCCCTGGGTCTGGGATTCAGCAGGAGCCCCTGTGGTCTGGGATTCAGCAGGAGCCCCTGGGATCTGGGATTCAGCAGGAGCCCCTGGGGTCTGGGATTCAGCAGGAGCCCCTGGGTCTGGGATTCACAACCGGGGGACAGGAGCCCCTGGGTCTGGAATTCACCAGGCCCCTGGGTCCGGGATTCAGCAGGAGCCCTGGAATCTGGGACTTCAGCAGAGCCTGGTCGGAGCAGCAGAAGCCCCTGGGTCGACAACCAGGACACCCTGTCTGATCAGCCCCCTTGCAGCCCAGAGTCCTGTCCTGTGGGCAGGGACAGACCCAGCTCACCCCTCTGTCACCAGCACAGGACTCCCCTTCTCTCCCCAGGCTCCACAACCCTCACAGAATTCCACACACACTCTCTCCTTGGAGCTTTAGGCTTCCTCCTCAGTTCACAAGAAACAATTTCAGAGCTCCTCGTGTGGAAAGGCCCTTCCTGAAAGCCCTTTGCAGGTGCTGAGCAAACAGAGGCAGATCCAGGTTCCCTCCTCAGATCTCTCTTGTCTGCACCAGGACTGCTCCTGCGAGCTCTTTCAAAGCTCAAGTGTCAGCAGCAGAAAGAAAAGAGCTGTGTGGGTGGCAAGTTACTAAATGCAAAACTGTCAACCTCCTTTCATTTACAACCCTGAATATGCATGCCTGCAAAAATGTAGGACTTATATTAAAGTTTTTACTCTTGGAGCAGAAAATATCAAGGTAAAAAAAAGACTAAGAGATAAGATAAGGCTGTGCAGGTCAGAATTATTTTTCAACTCATCTTTTTTTTTTCATCAGCAATGATTTCTGTTAATAAACCCTACCCTACCCTACCCTAAATGAGATTTTCTTTTATCATCTCAGGGAAGGGCACTGTCAGCACACAGACACCTTTGTGCTGCTGACTGGGCAATGACAGCAGCAAACAGCAAATGGATTTTTTCAGTCTCTCACCCAAATAAAAGCTCTGTGGAGGATTGGTGCCATCCCAGAAGGACATTAGGTTAAAAAGCACCTCAGGGTAAGGGTGGGGATCCTGACATCAAGAAACGAAACTATTGTAGCACCAGCTTGACAGTGATGCAAAAGTATTATTTCAGGAGACTTTTGCCAAGGAAATAAGATTTTATCAGGCTTTAAGGACCTTTAGAAAGAAATTAATTTTTCTGTTGCTTTCCGAGCCCACTTTTCAGGAAGGGGGAAGGAAAATATATTTATCCATTTTTTAAGTAATCAATACACACTCACGAAACTCTGTATGTGTAAGAATGATTTGGGCTATTTGCATATTCCCTGTATTTATTGCTGTCCTACAGGAACAGAGACTTCTACTTTCAGCTGGAAGTGCTGGAAGCCAATTCAGGTTACTCAACCCTGGTTTTGAGTGAGAGCAGAGATGTCTGGATTTGGCTTTACAGTGGCACTCCAGAGGCTTCAGCCTAATGACAACTTAATTTTACTGACATTGCATGACTCAGTAAAAAACCTATAGATTGAGTAATTGCTATATCAAAAGCAAAGGCCATTACTATCACAATTACCCACATTAACTCCACTCGTTTCATAAAGGGAGCAACTGTTGTTCAGAAGAGTGTCAGAACCAGAGGGAAATAAAACAGCTCAACGACAGAGTGCCTGGTATTAAATGAGAGGGGAAAAAAAAAATCATCCTCTTTTACTGTCAGTCCTGTGATAACAAAATGAAATAAACCCCCACGTGCAAGAGGGTTTTGTGTGGGCAGAAATGAAGCTCCATCAGAGGGTTCATGGCCAAAGCAGCTGACTGTGCTGTCTTTGCCCCCAACAGCACTAAAGGTGTTTGATTTCCTCAGCACTGAGATTCATATAAGTTCACTCGCAGATCAATCCTGCCTCCCTGCCCTGGAAATCCCAGATCCTCAGGGATCCATCGCTGAATTCCCTGTCAGGCTCTGAACCAGCCCTGGCTGCAGAGGGGGCAGAGCTGGAGCAGAAACAGAGCCTGAGCTGTCAGAGCAGTGCCCATGGGGAGCAGGAATCACTGCAATGGCCATGGGCTCAGGGGAGGGATGTTCTCACCCTGCCCCTGCTGCTGGACATCATTTGGTGACGAAAAGATTGTGTTTAGTTGTAAGAGCTACAAATTATTTATAATAAATGCTTGCCCTTCTGGTACTGTTCCTAATGAAAGGAAGTATAAACTGTTAGTGCATCACTTACAGAGTACAGGTGTTTTCTGGCATCTCACTGATTGGATATGCAAATATGGAAAACAAGTAACCAATGTGGCAGAAATCAACAATTTGCATAAAGCTCTTTCAGGCTTTTCCTACCCCAACTGCAGTGATTTCCCCAAGAAACAGCCCAAGGAAGTCAGTGCTGAACTCTGCTGCCGTGGGGTGAGTTCCAAGTCTGTCTGGAACACACATTAAATCACTGTGTCACACAGAGGCACTAAAGCATAAATTAAAGATTTTCACCAATAGTGAGTGATGCTGGCTCCATTCCACGCTGCCAGGGTGGGAACACAAGCACCATCCCTGCTCTGATCCTCCCAAATGTTCTGTTCATTTTTTAATGACACAAAAATTTCGTACTGTAAATCAATGACCGTCTTGTCCAGATCCTGAAAATTTTACTCAGATAAATTAATTCTCCCTCTGGCTGGCAGTCAAAGAAACTGCTTCAGTAAGAATTACTTACATGAGAAAGGATTTGAAATATCAACCCCATTAAACTCTTGGTTTATCAGGTGAAGGGTGCAGATCTGCACTTTAAACTCTGTGTGTTTCAGTTATTAGAATTTCTCTTGGTGTTGTTGTGTTTCAGATCACTCAGTTATTTACTCAGAGCCGTCTGTCAGGGTCAGTGTGGCTCAGCTGGCAGCAGATGCTCTGCTAGATCTGGGCACACTGGTGTGAAATAACCACAACTGAATGAGAATTGATGGAACCTTTGCCCGAAACCTTTGTGTTTCTGAAACTCTGCTGCTAATTTATGTACAGCTCCACCAGACATCCTCATTTGAAACACAGCCTTCCAGTTCTGCTGGAGGACACCAGTACTGGCAGGGTGAGGAGCAGCCCACTCTCTGCAGCTCCCTAAACCCATTTTCTGAAAACATTCAGTTCTGGAGCTGTCATTCGAGGAAAGTTGCTCACAAATGGTTTGAGGTTTGCCCACTCACAGTGAGCTCAAATGCAACGTCCCACCAAGAGCTGGGTTCAAGAGAAGCACTGTATCTCATAACAGAATTATTTCACATCTGAAAAAGCTCTGGGGATGGGGATGGAGGGTCTAAATTGATCCTTTATTTATGTGAATTCAAAGTAATGAGAGCTTTATAAAGCAGACAGCATCTTGTGCTGTGCTCCTGAAACGAGCTTTCTGATTTTCAGATACCTCCTGAGGCTTTAAATAAACAGAACTGTACTTCACCAATTATCATGCCTGTTTTGCTTTGCTCCCCAGAGGATTTCATTTTAGAAGAACTGTACTGCTCAATATTCAGAGCTGTTTGGGTAAAATTACAAAAATGAAAAACAATATGATGGCACCTGTGGCATCAGCAGAACGTAAAGTACAAAAGCCTTATCGGTTCAATTATTTAGACCATTCAATTTGCTGGTAAAAACTATTATATAGGTAAAAACTATTATATCCAAAGACTCGTTAATCCATTCTAAATTTTGCATTCCTTTGTTAATCCTAGATTACCTAATGAAAGCAGCTCAGTATGGAAATGCAAGTTTCTTGACACAATTTTTATTCAACGGACTTTTTCCTTTCCCAGACCCTCTTTATATTTGCCATCCAAAAAATCAGCAGGTCCAACTGTCAGAACTACCTCATCTGTGGAAACACGAGTTTCTGAAACTAAGGCTTCGAAGGGCTCCTCTAAATATGACAACTTTTCCATCTCCTTTGTCCCTGAGTAGCCTCTGCCACTCTAAATGTTTGCCCTGCTTTCTGGGATTCCTGCAGGGTCTCTGTTCCAGACTCAGGAGTGATGGAAACAGGATGCCCTTCACACCGTGACTAAATCCTGGAGTTTCCTTTGGAAACACCTCCAGCCCTGCTGCAGGTCCCAAAAGCAACCACAAAACTCCAAATCTTGGATAATGACTCCCTCTCCTTCCCCACTGATTCCCCACTGGTTTTTTTCAGTACTCTTTCCAAAAGAAGCCTTTGACTGACAATGTGAACTTTTACAGTCAAGCTGCATTCTCAGTTTTTGCAGCTCATCCCTGCAAGGAAAGTTCTGCCTGCGGAAGATGCTTCAGTAGGCTTCCAAGGATGTAAACGGCCAGGAGGCAGTAAACATTTCTCTGGAGGCTGCCAAGTAGAACAGAACTGAAATCAGCTCCTCTTAGCACTGATGGAACTGCAGGGCTACACCGAGATAAAAAACCACAAAGAAACGTTGAATAAATTCACTCCCCATATCCCCACATGGCAGATCTGTTGTTGATGTCAGTCTGGATGGATGGATAGCAATTCTGGGGAGCTGAGCTGCCCTTTTTACACAAGAAGTGCCAACATGTGTTAATCCCAGCCCTGCTGTGCCAGTCAGAGCCGGGAGCAGAATGGGAACCTGCAGGGACCAACACTACCACCTCCTCCCCAGCTTCTCCTGCAGCCCATTCCTTCATTCCCATTCCTTCATTCCCATTCCCCTGCATTCCCATTCCTGCATTCCCATTCTCCTGCATTCCCATTCCTGCATTCCCATTCTCCTGCATTCCCATTCTCCTGCATTCCCATTCCTGCATTCCCATTCCTGCACTCCCATTCCTGCACTCCCATTCAGGGTGCAGAGCTCCAGGCACATCGGGCAGGGCTCAGCTCTATAGGAAAACATGAATATTCATATTCCTGTGGATTTTTGAGGCGTTGATTATTTTTCCTGATGTGTGTCTTCAAGATCAGAACCGATCACGTTTGGAGCGTGCTGCTCACGAGGTGGAGCACCCACAGCACACTCAGGAGAGAAAAGCAGCACATTTGTCCCCAGCTCTGCTGGATCACAGCGAGGTCACCTGAAATGTGGGGATCTGAGCCCACAAACCCCGTGGATCCTGCCAGGACCTGGCAATGCTCTTCTTCTCCTCACACTATGGAGCTCACAGCGTCTGCTCCAGCCCTTATCTGCTCAGCACTCCTGCTTGCCAAACGTGTTTGCAACGTGACACTGAGGAGCTGTGAGGAGTCTGGAAATCTTGGAGTTCAGGATTCCTGGTTTGCTGGTCCAGGGCCAAAACACGCTGTTCAAATGATGGGTGTGATCCAAGGTGCAAAGCCATCAGACTCCAGTCCAGCTCCAAACTGTGCCAAGGCCTTTTTTTGTCATCACGGCAGTTTTGTGTCACTGTGACCCCGGTGAGCAGTGCAATGGACTGAAAAGCTGGGTGTCTACATTGCCATTTCAGCCACATTTCTGAGCTTGCTGACTCCCAAACTTCTGTCTGAGCAACATCTGAATTATGAGCTTATAAAAACATTCTGCCTTTTCACCCAAGGACTTTGACACTGATTAGCAAATGACCAACAAATAAAGAGGGTGCATTTTAGTCTTTTATCTACTTTGCATGTATATTATTTATCTCATAGTTATTTATCTCATTATTTATCTCAGGACATTTCAACTCCTCTTGCACAAACAGCAGCTTCAGTGCAGATTTTCCAGAGCAGCTCAGTTAGGAAAGCCCTGCCCAGGAGTGTGAGCTCAGTGTGTCAGGATCTGGGTGTTCCTGAAGGATCACTGTCCCCTTCTCACAGAGCTCAATCCCTGAGCATCCTCAGCTCCTCACCCGCACCGAGGGATGGATGAAGGAGCATCTCTGTGCAGTTCAATGCCTGGGGGATGACTTGGAGAGAAAAGGCACAGGATAGTTCCCAGACCCTGCTGAATCTGCCAGTAATTCCCCCAGGGAGGATTATTCCATCCTCATTTCTGTGCTGAGACAGGCGGCGTCCCCAGGAACCTGAGACCCTGGCACTGAGGAGAATCAGTGAACGAAGGAATAGCCTGAACTTGAGCAGTCATGGTAGAAAATGATTTATAGCGACACGTAAATTTAACCAGATGAAGCTTTTGATTATTTCCCCTATCTCTTGGTTTGTGCTGTTTCCCTGAGGTGGAGAAATGCTCTTTGCCAGTAATTCATTATAAATGCCCCAGCCATTCCCATTAGCTACAGCAGATCCCCCCTGCCCTGCTCAGTATTCAAATATGCACAACTTCTCTCCAACTCACCAAAACCAATTTTTGAATCACTGAGAATTTAATCACATTTCAGTTCTCTTGGCTACAATCATCGTGCATGCTTCACACAATATTTACTTTCAGCAGGTACCAAACCTATATATGAGAGTTTCTTCTACACACAGAGGACAATGTTATCTGAATGCTCTCTTGGGGTAAATTAATGTACACCTCTGCACAGGATATTGCACCAAAATGCTCCTTAAACCCATGCCAACTCTGTACAAAGTGACATCACACAAGAAATGGTAAAACAGAGCCACGCAGAGCAGTAATATGAAATCAAAAATATTAAATCTATGAGAATAGTTAAGAAAGCCAGCACAAACAACTGTTCCCAGCAGGCATCCTACAAAAGGCTGAGTGCTCTGAATTTCCAGCAGGTCAGCTGGAAGGCAGTGTGAGGGATGGACAGACTGACCCCATCTCAGCTGCTCAGGGCACAGGGGCAGCCTCAGGCCAGGGCTCTCCAGGATGGCAGAAGCTATGTGATTCCCTGGCTGTGACTGTTACATCAAATGTTTTGGTAAAACACCCGAACCCAGAACAAGACAGGATGAAAAACAAACCCTCTTTGCAGCTGATCTGCATCACTCCCGAGACTGGCCAGAACCATGCAATGAGCAGCACATTTTTAATTGTTTCTGACAATATGTCCAGGATAAACAAGCACAAAGTCACCTGTGTTGAAATGTCCTATAGGAAAAATGAGCATTTCACTGACAATCATTATGTGATTTGAAAAACTCTAAGATGCTAGTTCACATAAAATACATGGCTAGAGGTTCACAGGCTGTTTTTTTAACCTGCTGTATTTTGGGTTTCAGCCTATGCAGAATGCAAGCTGAACACCCAATTCCCTTCACCTCCACACCTTCCCCTCCAGGAACTTCACTCAGCTGCTGCTCTGAATCGCTGAGAGCCTCCTCTGGCACATCACCATCACTTTAATGAGGAAGCAAAAGCTCCAGGACTGTGACAAACAGACCCTTGAAACCGTTTTCACTCTTTTGTTCAAGACAATAGAACAACACACAGAGTTCACAGGGCATGAAACTTGAATAACTCACGTGTGCCATACATGGCGGTCATCTGAAAGATGTGGCCATTCACAGAAAGAAAAAGAAGATAAAATAAAAGCCACCCTAAACTCTGGAGTGATTCACGCTGTGGTTACGTAAGGCAGCAGTGCCATGGCACCGTTGGAGTCATGGTGAGCAGCGTGAACAGCGATGAATCAAACCCTGAGCTCTCCTTTGGAAAGGATGCTCCAGCACCTCCAAATAGCTCCTGACAAGGTCCCTCCAAATAGAATTTTGAGGGTGGCTTCAGCTTGGGAGGTGCATTCACACAACACCCATAGACTTGAGGAGAAAAGGCTGCAGAAAAGGAACCATTTCCAAGTGGTGCTGTGTGATCCAGAGATGTGATATGGAGATATCACTGCCTTCCCTGCAGGCCAGGACTTCTGCTGTGCTTCTGGAGCACATATGGACAATTACAGATTCACTTTAATAGTTTATCTTTCTCCTGTTTAGCTCAATTGCTGCCTTGTCCCTGAGGAGCTTTTCTCATTACATTTAAGATCTTTCTTTTGCTCTAACTGACAGATGCTGCAAACTGTCTATAAGCTCTGGCAGCCAACAGATATCTGTTCTCTGCAGATTTATTACACATCACCAATCCCCCAATGGAGAAAATTCCCCTCATTCTTGGGTACAGTCACTGGCTTGCAATCAAACCACACTGCAGGAAATTCTGAGCTCAGATCCCTGGGTACCCCTGTGCACAGACACAAGAGTCACACAGAACCAAACCTAGGGATCATGATACAGACCACAATATTCTCTCTCCATATTGAATTTCATCATCAGTGCCGGTTTCACTTCTCTTTGGAAGTGGTGCAACTATCTGCTGCAGTTATCTGCCTTTCTATTTTCCCCTGTTTTCTTGCCTCAGGAACTTGTCAGTGTTTTGTGGGGCTTTTGCACTTGATCAGTTCCATATTGCCATCTGTCTGCTGCTGACAAATCCCATTGGGGAGCACATCCCTGCCAGGCTTTGAAGCCTCAGGATGTGTGGATGGATGTCACTCAGTGGAGCTGATCTGCTCCCTGGTGCATTCCCTGAGCAGGGGAGTGTTCAGCTGCAGAAATCAGAGCTCTCCTGGGGCTCATTTACACCAACCATGAACACAGCCCAAAACACAGAGTTCATTTCCCGTGTGTCACACTGCCAGACTGATCCCTGGCTGACAGGACCATGATCAGCAAAAGAAACACGAGCAACTCTTAAAAACAGTGCTGGCAGTGGATTTGGGAGCCTTTCTGCCCCGCAGGTGAAGAGGGACAGAAATTCTGCACCAACCCCGGAGAGCAGAGATCAGCACGGGCAGGAGGAGCCCAAACCCCCTGAAATGTCACTTTGTCCCCAACATTGCCAGCTCTGAGCTGCTGCAGCTCTGGCACATACAAGAGAGAAAAAACCACAAAGCTGCCCCTTCTCCCAGCTGCCAGGAGTGCAAAATAAATGAGATTTGAATGAGTTTGCTTAGTTTTTATCAGCATTAAGGGAATCATTTGTAGAAGGGAATAATTTGTAGTAGATAATAGAACATGTTTTCCTCTATTCTCCTCCTTGGAAAAAATGTATTAATACTGCATAATTAAAATTACTGAACATAGTTCAGCAAAATGTTTTTAATTAAAAAATGGCCTTTTTTTTTAATGGCCTTTTTTGCTCTTGTGAGAAATGTCACTAAAAATTATTAACTGACATTCTTCATGGAAACTACTGATAAAACTGCTCTTTACTCACTCACCTACTTGAAGTCATAAAATTTCTATTTGAAAATCCTGGCCAAACAAAAAAAAAAATTACTTTCTCTAATGAGTTTTAGTAAGAGTAATACAGAGCAGGTAGGAGAACACAAACCACAATCAAACGTGTGAGATACAGAGCTGTCCCTTCCCCTCAGTCCCACTCTGATTAACACAATCAGACCACGGGGAAAAAGGGAAAAGAGGATCCTTTCTCTGTTTGCAGTTTTGGTTGTGGGTTTTTTAATATTTCACACTTCAGGATTATTCAAAGGCACCACATTTGATTCCACACATCTGTATGTGCTCCCAATGAAAAAGATTAATAAATCAGAACCAGACTATCCCCAATACACCAACTTTGCCATAAAACCTCACATTTATAGGTTACAAGCAGATCCACTGCAATGGTAAATTATTCATTTACCAAGTTCTTACCACGATTTCACTGAGAACAACATTTAAAATGTTTACTTACTGATGTATATAGGAATCCTTCACTGTTCATTGCCAGGTATAGTTTTGTTTGAACCCCCTGAATCGCCACCACTCGTAAACCCACAGGTATGAGGTTAAACAAAGCTAGGAGAGAAAGAGATGGAGAGCAAAATTAATCCTTTGGACTATGCAGATTAGAGAGAAAATTAAACCATAATTACCAGAACCAAATTAAAAACGTCTATTCATGCATATATTAATTTCTGTGGGTGCTCCAGAGCAACACTTGTGCCATCATTTTCTTTTACAGCACTTTGCACCAACAGCTCAGGAATGATCTGAGGATGGTGAATTGCTGACAGAACTCACCTTCCTCAGCAGCAAAATGCAGCCAAGTACAATCAAACACACCTAATTTGTGTTTTATTAGGGATTTTTTTTGTCAGTAAGTGCAAAAAGGGGAGAAAAAAAGGAATCCAGAAGCAAACAAATGAAAAATTTCAAGAAAATCAAAACTTTTTTCAAAGTCAGTAAACATTTTGGCCAAAAGGAAGGAAGAAGATAAAATTCAGAAAAGTTAAAAACCATCATTAGCATCTCAAAATGTTTCCACTCAAAACTCATTGGGGTTTAATTTTTCCTCTTTTTTGGAGGAGAATGGGTTTGAAAAAAGAGAGTGAAATAACTTCAAAACGAAATGAAATGGCAGCATATTCTTTATATCAACCCCTGAATCTGTGCTTTCAAAATTGAGCTGCTTTGAATGTTCTGCTTGCGTTATGGTTGTACACATGCTAATAGTGGCAGTATTTATAAGCACAGAAACATCTCCTCAAAAAATGAAGATTCCGGTTTGCAAAGTGGCAAATTAAAAAAAAAAAAAAAAATTAAAAACAAAAACCAAAGCTCTGCCACAGTTTAGATTCATGGTATGTTAAAATTGAATGCAAGAAATAATGAGCTGAATACAGTACTGTGTGTTCAATATGTAGGATTAAAAATAAAGGCAAGTTAAGAAAATTATCATAACCCAAAGCATCTCCTTCCAGTCTCTGGCATAAATTCAGAGCTAGGATGAAGTAATGCCAAGCTACCTCTCATTTCCAATGATTTATTGCTTGGCTGGAAAACTCTGCTCTGCTTCAGGCTGAAGTTTCTGGTCGCTGTCTAAAGCCAATTTAAAACTGAATTATCAATTTGAAATATTTTTATTATTTTCAAAATTATAAGGTAAGAATTATGACCCATTATACATTTCTTTTTCAGCCTGAAAAATCCCAAATGGTCATACTTCAGTAAAAATAAAATAAAATTACAGCTTGAGAGCATTTAAGACAGATCCTAAATCCTGGGTATGGGGCTGTCGAGAGCGAATCCTGAGCGTTCCCTACAATGGTTGAACAGGCAGGAAAGGTGGAAATGTCCAGAACCAATCAGGAGATGTGGGAGATCAGTAAATCTGTGTTTTGATATTTCCCTCTCACAGTGTAAATGCAGACACAAACACACACAGACCCTCCCCACGTTCATCTCCAGCACAAAGGAAACACAAATCCCTTACTCCTCACTGAAACAAAATCCTCTGGCTCTGTGCAGCTTTTGGCAAAAGAAACTTGGATTTTCAGTAGAGGAAATGGATTTTTCATTGATTCAATTCATCTGGATTCATGAGCAGGAACATCACTGCCAGTCTTGGCTTGGCCACCTGGACCTTCCTACACCTTCTGCAGGACATTGTTTCTACATTTCCTCATTTTACCACTCCTGAAATATTTTGTCTTGCCAAAACTGGGGAATAAATTGTGCCTTGATTCAAACCCTTGCCCTATACAATGAGGAACAATCGGTCTCTCAGCCAGGGGATCCTTTCCAAGCAGCATTTCCTCAAATCTCACGGACTCTTGGCTAAAGGTGAAGCCTGGGGAGTGCTCCTTAAATCCGTGTTTCACTTTCTGCCTTAATTTTGCTCCAAATTCTCATCTTTCTTTGGAACTCTCAGTGAGTTGTGGATGTGCCATTGTTTTTGTGAGCCCTGCAGAGTTTGGGATGGTTGTCAGGAGGGGCATTTCAGGCACAGCTCCTGCCCCGTTCTGGGGTGATGTCCATGGGGGACTGACCCTGAGCTGGGCTTGGCACCACAGAACTGGGGGGGCTGAGAGCTCTGCCCATCCCTGCCTTACCCTGGAGAATAATCAGGGGTGGGTTTGGGGTGCTGCAAACCCCGGGGCTGCCTCTCACTGCACAAATGGGCACTAAACGAGAGGGGTCTCTAAGGATTTTAGAGGGTCTGATCCTCTAAACCTTCATGGGAGCAAAGCTCTGGGGGCAGATCCTCACGTGGACTCTGAGCCACAATCAGTTCCCCAGCTCCATTAAAATACTGCAATTAAACCGAATTCAGGACTGCAGGACATGCAGAGCCGTACACTCACTGTACCAAAAAGAGGAATGCACACAAAAATGTTTGTGCTCTTTTGTGATAAAACCCTCCTCTGTTCTGAACACAGCTGCAATAATTTCTGGGATATTTCCCATATATTTAAGCAGTCAATATTTTGGAAGGCTGGTCTCCAAAACAAGGAGCTCTTATGGTTTGTTTAATGATCTACTAGGTTATGGCCAATTTAAGGACACAGCAAAACCAAAGATAACTTAAAAACAGATAGATCTGTATTTTCATAAATTTTATCTCGTTTCAAATCTCAGAATCCCTATTAGAGAGATTCCAAACAAAACATTTGGATGAAACAGTCAAAAACTATTCAGTATTTGCAATTTCAGATGTTTGCTCTTGCAAATTGAAAGTTTATAGCAACATCACGCTTGGATTGAAAGGTTTGCCTATTTCCTCAACTTCTTCTGGAGATAATTAAAACAATTACCTCAAAACCCTGAACGAGCTGTACTGACTTTTGGTGCCTTAAATATCAGATGGTTCACTTGAAAGAAAAGCACTGTTTAAGGTCTGTAAGGACCATTCCTAAAGTGGATTTTGTGGCTGCACAAGAACTGGAGCTCGGTGTACCCAGGTCCTCACTGTCCCCTGGGGCTGCAGGGACCCCCAACCACCCAAACCCCATCCCTCCTGTCACCAAAAGGACACAGAGCTGCCAAAAGAGATAAAGAGAGTGTGGGAAAAGGGTGGGAACAAGCGATTGGAAAATAGGATAAAATGCTTTCTCTGCCCTATCTGAGTGCCCTGGAAAATGAAGGGATGCTTCACCTGCAAGTGCTTCTCAAATGAAAGGAGTGGGACTTCAATCAGGGCTTTTTAATAATTAAAAAAGAGGAGCCTGGAGATTTTATGGGTTTTTGTTTAAGTGGCCTGAAATATCTTCTCAGAACTGCCTACATTCCTTACAGAAGCAGTTTCAGTTAACTTGTATAGCGATGTGAAATCCTTAAATATTTTACACACAGCAAATCGATGCTCCTGGCATCTTTTCCTGTTTTTTACTAATCCTCAAAGTTGTAAAAAAACCCCAATCGAAAACAACAACCAAAAATGCCCAGAGCTTTTTCACAGAAAACCGGAGGGAAATCTGTTTGAAAGCTGATGTTATAATTAAGTTTAGAAGGGGTAAAAAATAATAATAATAGGGAAATGCGAACTTTAAAATGCTGATGAAGTTTCAGTTTGTGAAACAGCACAGCTCAGTTTGAATGAGCCCGTTTGAGAGTGGAGATAACGTTATTCTATTTCAGGCTCTGAGTAGGCGTGCAAATTTTCCCTGCCGAAAAAAAATCTAATAAAATCCAAAGGATAGCAATGAACTTCTGTAGATTACCATGGAGATAACATTTGCTTTGTTTGTCACATGTGTCATCATTACCTCCTCTAGTTCATTATTTCTCTCAGTAATTTTTCTCTGTATTTCTGTGACCCAGCAGGTCTGAAGGACTCGTGTGCCCCTTCCCCTCCTGGAGCAGCTCTGGGGGATCTGCACAGCGAGGACTAAACACCACAATTCACAGACACACCATTGATTCTCGTGCCACTTACTATAACTACTGTCTTCCTCTTTTGTTCCATCAATTGTTCCATCTGCTTGCAACTGCAAGTGGTATCCTTGCCTGCTGTAGAGCTTTGTTACTATACCTTTGAGCTGAGGCTCTGCAAAAAAACAACAGTGAGATTAATGTGGGAAATCCTGAGGTGCTGTTCCAAACAAGCAGGACGTTCAAAACAAATCTTCAGGTTTCTTCTCAAGGCTGAGATTAGAAAAAGACCCAAAACAAAAGCAGGGTTACCAGCTTTACAACACTTTTCATTTAGGCTGAGATCAAATTTATGCCTATGAAATCAATTGTCAAAATGATTAAATGCCACTTTCGATTACAGTGTAGTAGCAGTAAAATCTGCTTCCAGTGAATACGGATTCCAAGAGCACTGCTTGGCCTCGGGAGCCCAACCCTATCTCGTTTAAGATTAAAAATGAGCTGGCAAAGAGTGCATACTGTCTTTTAAAAAGGTGTGAGTTCTCAGATGGAGAGGAAAAAGAAGACTATTACAGCAGCATTAGTAAGAGCCACAGTGACAGTTGAGAGCCTGAATATACAGCAGCAAACGTTCAGCACAGGAACTGCTGCAGCTCCGATAAACAAACCCCATCCTGCACTGCTCCAAAGAGTACAGAGCATCCCAAGTGATAAACTACTCCGTGAACATATGGAAAATGGAGAGGGAAACCCTGAAACCCAGCAACGTGTGGAACTGCAAAATAAATATTACCATAAGGGCTGAGGTAATTACCTCATCAGCTAGAAAAAGAAAGATCAAAACAACGCACAGTTTGATAGATTTCTCTTTCTCATAACCATCCTCAGATTCACAGCTACAAAGCAAGGTGTCTGCCACGTTTCATGTTGCTCTAAATCAAACAGCATCCAGCAGCAGGGAATGCTGTCCAGTGCCATTTCAGATACCAGGTACAGCACCAGGAGTAATTGCAAAGAAGCTCTACGTCCCCTGCATGCCAATGACATCTGCATTGTAGTCATTTCACACAAATGGCTTTGTCAGGAGCCGAGGCATCCCTGCAGCTCTCTCCTCAAACCTCACTCTATTCACAGATAAACACACTGAGGGTGTGGAGGCATTTCCAGCTCTGTGTCTGGGTAACACTCCTTGTGTTTGTAACCAAAGGCATCGGGAGCTCTGCACTCAACTTCATTTCAGCAGGGGCTGAAGACAAAAGCTTCCAGCAGTTTGTGTGTGTTGGATCTTATCAGCAACTTTGGAACGAGTACTGATGGATCCACAACTCAGATCTACCAACTTGGCTGACCAGAAATGATTCCAACTTCGGCTTTTTAACCATAACCCATCCCAAAGCTGTTCTCAAACTGTGAGCAAGACAGCTCTGATGTGGCTGCTGAGCAAGGCGGACAGGTGGAGTGGCAAAACCATCCCTGCTCCAGCAAAGCTCAACACTGCCAGAGGGTTTTGCTCCTCCCTCACACAAAACAACCCCTGGGATCACAGACTGAGCCTTCACGCCTGATCTTTGGCACCTGTGACCCAGAGAACATCATCTCCACAGGTATGAGATTCCTAGAGAGGAACAGACACCCAAACAAAACTATGGAAGGTGCCAGCCAAAGCAGAAAGCTTCGTGTGCAATCTGCTGATAAAGCCTGGCACGGGCATTCTGCAAAGCACGACAACAAAACCACATCTCCAGACCTCAAAGTTATTTAATACCCCACTGAGGGAGATGAGTGTGTGGAAACTTCTCCACATGTTCCCTGCAAATACATCCCGTATGTTTGTGTGTGTAACACAGAGACAGCCGACACAATTCCGGGTCCATGGTGCACACAGAGACACAATTCCGGGTCCATGGTGCACACAGAGACACAATTCTGGGTCCATGGGCACACAGAGACACAATTACAGGTCCATGGTGCACACAGAGACAGAATTCCGGGTCCATGGTGCACACAGAGACACAATTCCGGGTCCATGGTGCACTGCTGAGGGCCACCAAACAAACCACAGGGGCACGACAGGGGCAGGGAACAGTGTGGGGCACCCACGTGAGCCAGGCCATACGAGCCAGACCTGTAACACCCCCACATCCATTTTACAAACCCTGAGATCCCGTTCCCCTTTCCCCACACCTGACACACATCCCAGGTTCCACCAGTCAAACAAACCGACCCCCCAAAGAAATAACCCTCGCCAACCTGGTCGCCTCCTTCGCCTTTTCTTGGAGCCAAAGAGTTTGACCCTGGAGAACACGTTGAGCTTGTTCTTGTCGCAGCTGCCCTTGCTCTTGCTGGGGCTGTTGACACACTTGCAGGCGTTGGACTTCTCCCGCTCCCTGGCCTGTCTCTTCTGGCGGATCAGGGAGCTGGCGATGGCTGCAGCCATGGCAGCCACGGCCCCGGCCCCGGGGGCTCCTCAGGCACGGGGGGCTCGCTGGCCGGCCCTGGGCACCGGAGCCAGCATGCTGCTGCGTCCCCAGCGAGGGGACACTGCTGGGTCCCCAAGGAGGGGACACTGCCGGGCAGCGTGGCCAACGCTCCCAGTGCCAGCGGGGCCCGGGCACAGCGTGGGCGCCTGCACCGAGCTCCGTGTGCGGATTCAACAGTTTAACTCGAGCCTTTCTGTCCTCTGAGATCTTCCCTTGTGACTTGCCGGTGCTGTTTTATTCCTCCCAACTTGTAGCCAAGGAAAGTTTGCAGGCAGAGGTGAGCGTTTCCACGGAGATCACGCAGATCACTCCATCCCTGCGAGCTTCTCCAGACGCGCTATTTGCATGCAGACACGGCACATCCACTTGGTGCAGGATCATCGCATCTCTCCTGGCCCCGGCTTCTCCAGTGAACTTTTCTCCCCACCCGTCCCCTCCCCATTCAAATCCCAGCGAACACCTGTTAGACTCCAGCAGGGGCTGTGCTCTTGCAGGGCTTTTCTGGATCCTTTTCTCTCTTCTCCCTTAGGGCAGCCGGAGCAAGCGGTGGTGGAGACAGCGGGATG
>CM019238.1:18072343-18092974 GCA_009741485.1 Malurus cyaneus samueli | reverse complement strand
CGGGGGTGAGGGGTACCCGGGGCCGGTGCCGGAGCCGCCGCCCGGGAGGCGCAGACACCCAAACAGACGTGACTGCGGTGAGCAAACAGCCCCGGGCCGGGGGAGCGGGGACACCCGGCTGGCACAGCTCTCCCCTGCCTTTCTCTCATCCTCGCAGGATGGCTTCTCTCTGTCTCACCGATTATTGGAGGCTCTTTGCCTCTCTTGCCGTTCCTTTCCAGCACCTGCTCTCAGCTCCAGCTTTGTAGCACACCAGGAAATCCTCACAAAGAGCAATTTCCTTTCCATGGCCACGCTCCCCGCTTTGCAGTGTCCCCAGCCGGGTGGCACCGAGGCAGTGCTGTGACCCTGGCACAGGCTGGCACTGCTGTGTCCATGCCTGCAGCTCACACCGAGCCCAGGACATGGGAACAGGGGATCCTGGAGATCCCTTTGTGCCTCATCCCCTCTCCTCAGCATGCTGCCAAACAGCCGGAGCCTAAATCAAAGCCAATTCCGGCTGGAAGCAAAACACAGACCCGCAGCCCTGGAGGCAAACAGCTATTGAAAGATTTTGTCCCGAGGCAGAGGGGACTGACAGCCACTCGCAGGCACTGGAAGGCACCGGGGCAGGGTGGGGTGGCCCTGGGAGCTGTTCCAGGCAGAGCTGATCCTGCAGGATTGGGGCTGCAATGGCCACAGGCTCTGTCACCAAACCTGGTGGCTCTGTGTGCCCTGGGCCAGCTCTCCTGGGCTGATCCTGCAGGATTGGGGCTGCAATGGCCACAGGCTCTGTCACCAAACCTGGTGGCTCTGTGTGCCCTGGGCCGGCTCTCCTGGGGCTGAGGCACCACTGATGTGCCCGGGCTGCTGTCACAGCACAGGTTCCTCATGTGCTTCCAGCCTTGGCCAAGCTTCTCAGGATATCTGAGCCTTTTCCCTCTCCTCCACGTGTCCTCAGCAGGAACAGGTCCTGTCCCCCCTGTCTGGGGTCACTCACTGACCATCCCAGCACGGGCAGCACAAACCACAGTGCCCTCAGTTCAGACAGCTCAGCTCAAGAGAGCTTTGCTGTACCTGTGCAAATGTACAGTCCTTTCCTCAGCTAGACACAGATCACAGCAGCTCCCAAACTCTTTCCTGCAGCTGAGGATTCCTGCCCCATGGAGCTGCTGTGTGTCCAGACCCCAGTGAGGGAGGAAATGCCCTTGTACGAGTTCCAGGAGTGCCAGGACAGTGAGAGCAGCCCCAGCAGCGACAGGAGAGTGATCCTGACTGGAGAGTGATCCTGACAGAGCTGATCCTAACAGGTGAGCTGATCCTGACAGAGCTGATCCTGACTGGAGAGTGATCCTGACAGAGCTGATCCTAACAGGTGAGCTGATCCTAACAGGTGAGCTGATCCTGACTGGAGAGTGATCCTGACAGAGCTGATCCTAACAGGTGAGCTGATCCTGACTGGAGAGCTGATCCTGACAGAGCTGATCCTGACAGAGCTGATCCTGACAGAGCTGATCCTGACAGAGCTGATCCTGACAGCAGAGCTGATCCTAACAGCAGAGCTGATCCTGGAGCTCTGCTCAGCACCCTCAGCCTGTGCTCGGGAGCTCTGTGTCTGCACCTCCTCACAATGCACACATTTGTTTCTGAGGCGGGTCGGGCACATTTACATGTTCAATAAATACTGCTAATTTCTTATTTAAGTTTAACAGTGGGGTAAAAATAGCTGCAATTCACAAGTTCCACCAGTACCCTCATCTGCCAGTCCACACAGACATGTGAAATCCAGCACAGGAGACACCACTTGGGTATTATTAGCAATAACTCGTCCTACTCAACTCACCGGTAACATACTATGAATTTTGCCATCTTGCTGCTTCCAGTACGGTCATGAGTAGGACTTGGTTTGTTTTGAGATTCACCCATTCCTTTATAAATATTCCCAATTTGGAAAGCAGTGTTTGATCTTCAGATCAAAGTGAAGCTGCCTCATTGTGATCTTTCCTACAAGGTCACAAAACTCTGCATTTTCACAGAGACTAACCAGAACTCGGAATTCAGCTAACCTTGAAAATCCTGGGAAAAAAGCACTATTTGGGATATCTTTCTGCCAGCATTCCAGCCTGCATGCTTAAGATCCATAATGAAAATTCATTTGCACAAATGTTCCTTGACAGATAACTAAAGAGGAACAAAAATAGCATATATGCATAATCAGATTTAAGTTTCAAAAACAGTCCTCCAGTTTTTTTGCATGATCAACCCCTTCATCTATCGGCACTCCTACAAACATGTCTTCATTTACTATAAATGGCACATGAAAATGAAGATCATGTTGGGAAAACGTCTTTGGTACAGGTCCAGCCTTTGGACTACTTCAGTGTTCCAGATATAAAAATCTCAAGGAACAGCTTTATTTTCTTTGAAAAGCAAGAGCTGTTCACTCCCTACCATGCTGAAAAGGTAAAATAAAATAAAATGACATTCCAAGTGACTTTTTGAACGTAGGAGACAAGCAGACATTCCTTGAAAACACATTCTCTCCCTTTATTTATGATTATTGCAATGGGGCCCATTCAAAGCTAATGGGTAAAGTGCCAGTGCCATTTCAATCCAAAAGGAATCAGAATGGGACAGATTTGTCCAGTTACTGTCACAGACAGTGCCATGAGCTGCGATCTGACCCAGAAGCAATTTCACTGTTTTGGAGTAGACAAAGATCTCACCCACTTTTGGTTTATGGGTTTTCCTCCCACTAATCTGTTGTGTCTTTGCTGATAATTATTTCTATGATTCTGATCACTAAAAAGTAAAAGCAAACGTAAAGCAATTTGGCAGCCAAGCCAGGCTGGCTCTTTGGCTGTTGCAGTTTTTAACCATCACAAAGCAGAGCTGTCCTTGCCCTGCACAGAAAGGGAACAACCCCCATCACTGCCCCAACTAAACACTGCTGACCCTTTCACCAGATTAGAGGAATCTGCAAAAGTTCTGGTTTTCCCTGGACCATTCGTGCTGAGGCAGGTGCTGTTTGCTCTGAGTTTGAATCCATCCTGAGCACTAAAGGTTTATAGCAGGTCCTATTTAAATGAATAGCACTTGGGCAAAACAAATGCTGCATCAAAGTCAAGATAAAAGAAAAACATCCCAAGCCCGCTCCAAGGCTCACTCAGTCCATCTCAAACCCTAAGCCACTCCTCTACAGTTACAAGCCTGAAGCTGCTTTGGTGGTGACAGAAAAAAAAAAACCACACAAAAAAAAACCAAAAAAAAAAAAAAAAAAAAAAAAAATCAGCCTGGCATTGGGTGTCAGTAGTCCCTGGTCTTGCTGTTACAGAAAAAGCAGGGAAAAAAAAGAAGCTTAAAACTTGAAACGTATAGACTATTTGCACTGCCTACACTCTCCAAAAGTAGAGCATTATTTTCTGAAAAGCAGCAGCAGAATCTCTTGTCTCTCTTTTCAGGATGAGATAAACAAGGCTTTCTCCAGTCAGGGATGACACAGCAGCACTGAGGCCCCCAGTGGTTCTTTGCTCTCCTAAGTAAACAGAATTACAATTCACCAGGAAGCAGAGCTGCTCAGCCCCAAGTCCTCAGTGAAATCTGCCATGAAATGACTCAGCCTTTCCTGTGCAGCAGCTCCAGGCTGGACCTGGGCACTGCAGAGCAGTGAGAGTTCCTGCCTGGGGGATGAGAACGCTTTAGTGGCCACTTCACACCCCGGGATTGCCTCACCCTGCAGAGGGGTCAAGTGAGAGTCAGCCCGGGTTTATTTCTGAGTGCAGGATGAACAAAGGTATCAGGGGAAGCTGAGCTTTCAAGCAGCTCCACACCAAGAGCTCAAATTTGAGGATATTTTAGTAACAGACCAACTGGGCTACCTGAAAATCAACTTAATAGTAAAGAATGGCTACAATAAACAGCTACAAACAAGAGGTTTGATGATGAGCACATAGGGGCATTTGTAAATATTCATGTGGATATTCCTGTGTGTGCCGTGCCATGGTCCTTTGTGGAACAACACAGAGCAGCCTTGCTTGGAAACAGGAAAAAAAATCAAAATAAATTCCTGTGACACCAGTGTAGACATGTCACCTGGGCCCACTTTATCTAAAAGCTCACTTCTTCTTCAAGGAATTAAGTGGTTGGTTCATTTTTGTCTTCTCAGGGTACTGAAGCCCAACAGAGACAGCAGTACCACTGAGGCACAGGACTGGATGTGCCCAAACTGCCCCATCCACCAAAGCAGCAAAGAACATCCCTGACTCCAATGTGTGAGCCTCACTGGGACTGATGAGAGATTAAAAAATAATAATTGGGTACCTGATGCATTTCAAAAGGTTCTCACAGCCTAAACCAAATCTCTGATAGCCACACAAATGTGCTAGGACAAGATCCTCTGACTCTGACAAGAATTTGGGTCTCTTCTTCATGGCTTACATGACCTGCTAAATGCTGAGGATGGCCACCACACCTCACACAAAGAACAGCAGTTTCCTCTCAGATCCTCAGAGAAAATATTAATGAGACAAAACCCAGTTCTGCCTTTTCCCGGCTGTGAATTCCAATTCTTTTGTAGAACTACCTCAGTGAAAACTGGATTTGATCTGACCTGGTAGTGCAGCCATTTTTGGAAAAGGAGGGCATTGTTTGAAGACAGAAAAATAGAAATATTTTAACCTAGGTTAATCCATATTCAGTCATCCCAAAATGTCAAGCACAAAAGATCGTCTATCCGGTGCATAAAAGATCAGTGCCAATCAGCTGGGAAAGGTCACAGAACAAACAGCAGAGATCAACTCCCCCAGCTCTGCAGGTTCCCAAAATGGGCACGAGTTGTGCTGAGCTTTGGGGGGCCAGGCTGAGCCTGAGCTGCAGCAGTGCCCAGCACAGACCATGGCAAACAACACTCCCACATCAGCATGCACAGAGGAGCTGCTCACTCACCCCTCAGCATGATGGCTCTTGGAAACATCAGTGTAAATGACAGCTCCTCATCCTGAAATATTCACATCTCAGCATGGGACACGCCAGCAGAGTGGGCTGGATGCCACTGTCAAACCCAGCATAAGGCCACTTTACACATGACAAAACACTGGAAATAGTTCTTCACAGAGCCAGGGCAAGGTGCCTGCAAATTGCCACATTACTCAAATCAGATCTTCTCCCACCTTTTCACAGATCTGATGGTTCAGCTGTGGTCAACAGCTCAACAAAAACAGACTCGCTGGGTCTCAGTCAGTGGGAGCCTCAGAGATTCTCCTCCTTCACCCCATCCAAGCATTTCTCCAGCTCCTCACAGTCACGGTCCCTGCCTTGCTCAGAATTCATCTCTGCCCCTCTGCTTGGCTTCACACAACTACAGAGCCCAAACCATGGTGATTGGTGATGGATGCCAAACCTGGCAATGCCCACTGCTCAGTTAACCATGTGAGACTCATCTGCTTCCCAATAATTACCCAGACTGGGATCAGAGGAGCCTGGCACTGCTTTGCTGGGACTTTTACCCGACTGCCAAGATCGTGTCACAACATTCACACAGATAAAAAGTGAGAAAGTTGGTCACAAATGAAAGGGACTTTGAGGTAAAAGTGCCATGTCTTGGGTGGAAGCAGATCTCCAGGAATGGAGCTGGACCCTGCACAGTCAGTGGAGCTTTGCTCACTCACTGCCATGGAACTGGAGCCAGTTTACCCAAAGAAAAGGAGATAAATCCTTGAGGATCAGGAAAACAACCATGAGCCTGAGCCTCCATTGTGCCTCAGTTCACCAAGTAATAATCACAGTATGAATAGATATTGTAACAAATCATACCAGACTTCAGTTCAGTGATGTAAAAGGCAGGTTTATCTAAACTCATCTGACCACATGTCTTGGCTGACTACTCAAGAGAGACAAGAGAAAGGCACCTCCAGATGGCAATTCATTTCCACACAAAAATCACCGTTACTTTCACGAAGGAAAACATTACCTCTGCTTTACTGAGCCTGTTTTGGGGTGATTCAGACTGTAATCCACCTCACCCACCTTTAGAATAACAACATTACATTGCACATTATGAAGGTCAGTGCAGTCAGTGTCTTGTGGCAGTGCTCCCTTGTTCATGGGAACACAAAACCAGCCCAAGGAGCTGCTCACCCACACTTCCCACACTCCATTGGCCTCGCAGAAATTGCCTCATGACAGCTGAGCAAAGGTGACATCTGGAAATCACACGGGTTCTGAGATGAAAAATACAACACATCCTAAGCAAACAGAAGAGAATTCATCACCTCAGGTTGGATGAGCTGTTTTCACAAGCAGCACCATGAGAAACACTGGCCAGCAAATAGGAATGTGAACCCTAAACCAGCATCTCCTCTGCGGGATTTTAATGGGTCTGGAAACCAGAAGAAATGTGTATGCAAATTTCACATAAGCAAATGAGAAGAAATTCAGAGAAGTCAATTCAGAGAAGGAAGCTAATAGCAGAACATCTGCTGCTACTCCCAATATTCACATTAGTTGGCTGGGTACATTTCTGGGGACTCAGACCTCATCAGAAAGCTCAAAAAGGTTCTGTTGCTATGCAGAGAAACACTGCTCAGGAATCACAGAGAGATGAAGCTGCCCCAGCTCAGCACGGTTATTTCCTGCTCAAGTCCAGCTGAACTACATTAGAGCCACCCTGGCTTGTACAGAGATGGGATAACTGTCCAATTGTAGTGACATTTCTACCTGAAACCACCACAAAAGAAGCTGACAAAGCTGCACAAGTAGACACAGAGATAACACCATAATTTTAATGAAATTCCCAATCCATATGTGTGACCTTTGCAACACCACAGTCATACAGCTCAATCACACTGAGCTAAATTCACAGCACACAGACACACCGTTAAGCAGATGATGTTAATATCAGGACAATAATCAGGATTTCTGTCCTCTCCCTTCAACCCCCATCCCCTTGTTTATCACTCTCCTTTTCCACTCCTTCCTGCCAGACCTTCTTTCCTTGTTTCATCAAAAATTACAACATGTTTTTGATGAGAAGTAGCCACAAAATCTATTGTTATCTCGATGTCCTTATCCTTCAGCTGAGGTCAACTTAACCTCGTTTACAAATAAATAAATTTAGTTTAGCTTTATCTACAACACAACATTTCAAGACTTGGGAGCATTTTTTTTCCCCCCAGCTCTGCATTAGATGAAACATCTTACTCAGTGACTGTATTTTTAAACCATTATTGCCATAAATTTTAGCCTACTTAAAAAAAAAAAAATCTGATGTAAAGTCTTTTCAGGAAGCTTTCAGCAAAATATAGAGTTTCCTGTACAGGAAGTATGCAGTAAAACATGAATTTGTAAACAGCTACAAGCCAAACAAATGGAATAGACTTTAGGACTGAAAGTGCTGGAAACGAATAAAATGACGAAAAGGAGGAAAGAGAAAAGCAGGAACGAGAGGGACACCTGCAGTTCGCATGGATAAGTGTTCCAGAGGATCGAGACCTTCTGACACTTCCCCGGCACATCCCCGAGCACAGCACAGTCCCGGTACAGCCCCGAGCCCGGCGCTGTCCAGAGTGCTGCCCGGTGCCCGGTGTCCGGCTGGCAGCCCGCATCCCTCAACCCACATACTCATCTGCATCCCACATTCCGCATCCTGCATCCCTCATCCTGCATCTTCTATCCCTCATCCCCCATACTCATCCCCATCCCCCATACTCCTCCCTCATTCCCCATACTCATCCCTTATCCCTCATTCCCCATACTCATCCCTATCCCTCATTCCCATACTCATCCCTTATCCCTCATGTACCATACTCATCCCCATCCCCATACTCATCCTCATCTCTCCCCATCCCTCATGTACCATACTCATCCCTCATTCCATACTCATCCCTCATCCCCCATACTCATCCCTCATTCCCCATACTCATCCCTCATTATCTCATCATCCTCATCCCATCCCATACCTCTCCCCATACTCATCCCTCCCCATCCTCATCCCCATTCCCCATCCTCATCCTCATCCCCCATCCTCATCCCCATCCCCATCCTCATCCCATCCCCATACTCATCCTCATCCCATTCCCCATCCTCATCCCTCATCCCCCATATCTCCCCATACTCATCCCCATCCACCATACCCATCCTCATCCCCCATACTCATCCCTCATCCCCCATAGTCATCCCTCATACTCATCCCCATCCACCATACCCATCCTCATCCCCCATACTCATCCCTCATCCACCATACCCATCCCTCATCCCCCATACTCATCCCCATCCACCATACCCATCCCTCATCCCCCATACTCATCCCCATCCCCCATACTCATCCCTCATCCCCCATCCTCATCCCTCATCCCCCATAGTCATCCCTCATACTCATCCCCATCCACCATACCCATCCTCATCCCCCATACTCATCCCCATCCCCTACTCATCCCTCATCCCCATATATTCCCCTTTTCCTCATTCCCACCCATCTCTCTCCCCCATCCTCACCCCTCATCCCCATCCACCCTCTCCAGCCCCAAACACCCCAGCTCTGGGATGGACACCCCAGCCCCACACCCAGCGCTCCCACCCCATCACCACGGTCTGTATCAGCTGCATTTGGGGCTGTGGAACAAACATCCCAAAACCCAACCTACAGCAAGAGCTTCTGCTTCACACCCACACCATCCTTCCCACCACCCTGCCATAAACCTTCTGCTTCTGCAGAGGACAATGGCAATTAGAGTTAATAACAGAGTTAATCCACGCAGTGATTGTGTTCTGTAAATACCCAAAACACTGCAGACTGCTCACCTGCACTGCACACTTCACTAGAGTGAGATTCACTGCATCAATTGAAAGAGGAAAAGAAACATGGATGCCACATGCGATGCCATAAGAGTTGAGTATTAATTGTTATTTCTAATGTACGAGTTGAGTATTAATTGTTATTTCTAATACACAAGTTGAGTATTAATTGTTATTTCTAATGCACGAGTTGAGTATTAATTGTTGTTTCTAATACACGAGTTGAGTATTAATTGTTATTTCTAACACACGAGTTGAGTATTAATTGATGTTTCTAATACACGAGTTGAGTATTAATTGTTATTTCTAATGCACAACACCAGCCCAAGTGTCACAGCCAATGCTGAACGCTCTGTACACGCTGCCTGGCAGATTATTGTTTGATTTTGGGGTATTTCCCAAAAGTGCCTGGCTTTGCTTTTCTCTTGTAGCCGTAGGGCGTTGGTTCTTACAGTAATCTGATCATTTCACATACCCCATGCCGAGAACACTTTTTCATTATTGAAGAAAACTAAATTACACCATCATGCGCCTTCAGCTAAAACATGGCCAAAAGAATAGAGAAACTAAGATGATTTAGTATTTAAAATGTTTTCAAGTCATTAACACCATAACAAGATTGTCTTCAGTTAAGGTTTAGTGCAGTACTCTGATGAAAGGCAATTAGAAAAAACAGGAATTGTTTGGTTTTTCTCTAAAGCAGTCTTTATACTTGCCAAAAACTTGGGTACAAAATTAACTAAATACATGGCACGGAGGTTTAAAAGGCCATAAAATCAACCTGTTTGACACGTAATACGTATTCTGTCGGGACAACTTTGCCGGTTTAGCCGCATATTCAGTATATTTGCAGTCATCAGTAGAAATAAACAGTAACACCTGCCTTTTCCTTCTTAAATAACATTTTTAGAATTACCAAAGAAAATTCATAAAGTCAAAGAACAACCCCATTCTTAATATTAAAGAAATATTAACCTCTGATTTCTTTATATAGTTTTTAATCTCTACAGAGGATTAGTTGCCTGGAAATACCTTCTCCTTTTTTTTCCCTGTAGCAAAATATTGCTTAAATACATCTTACCTGAATAAGATTTTCTTATCCCCAAAGCCATGCTGCCTCAGAAGCTGCTCCTACCCCGGCAATTGCAGTCTACATTTGCAGCAGACACACAGGGAGCAGATCAGAGAAAGTTTAGGGCACATTTAAAGTATTCTCTAAGGTACTGGCCAGAAACATCAAGCCCATACTCGTGGTATAGAGAGATCATTAATGGGCATTAGTGACAGGCCATTATGACTTTCAGAGATCATTAAAGATTCATAATGGAGCTGCATTGTTCTGGCAACATCTAACCATTTCTTGGACATAAATGTACATTTCTCCTACATGATTTACTTAAACCTATTATTTTTCAGTGTCAAATTTTGTTTTCTGCCTCCTAGAATTACAAAGAATGGCTGTAACAGGATCTTTAGTACATTATGCAGGAGCCTGGTGCTTGGTTTATTTGATGCCCTTTTCGTGAGGCATTTTGCAACAGGAATAGCTCAACAACATTCATGAGGTTGAATGTGTACTGTAATTTCTTTCTACTTTAAGTAAGAGGAATTATTGATGAACCACACATGTTACAAGTATAAAAACACTTGCAGGAATTAAATTTGCTAACAATTCTGAAATAATTGCCTTTTGAAATTATTAAGGTTTGTCACTGCCTTTCAGGAAAGTTCATAATTTGATATTTGGATCTGGTGAAAAATATTGCAGATATGCGAGTTGAGGTCAACCACAGCTGCTGCTCCCAATGCAATTCTGCCAGGAGAAGGAAACGCTGACATTTGCTTTAAGGACACACAATTCTGCAAAAACTGGTCTAAAATGTGGCTACAGTTATACTTCAGCTGTGTTAATCCAGGGCTGGATTTGGATCTTCTCCTGAACGAGACTGAGAGTTTGTTTAACCCATCTTTCCTCAGGACAGTAAGCCAAGCCCATGCTCACACATTTTGTAAAAAATGAGATTTAGGCAGTTTAGAAGCAGAGTCAGATTTCAAAGTCTGATGCTGTCTCCAGGTATGATTTGTTGATGGTGAAATCACAGTTACAGATGGTACAGAAGAGCTGTTTGCAAAGGCTCTGACTCCTCTGCAGAGTTCCCACTCCCCCTGAGCTCTGTGAGCCTGAGCCTGGCTCAGTCTGTGCTCAATTCACTCACCACAATGAGCAACACCCACTGGTGCAGGGGAAAACAGCACTGAGGAGCAGCACCCTCTGAACACCTCCAACAGCCACGGAAATGCTGAGATTTGCCAAGGATTGGATTCCTCAAGTCTTAAACCAACAAACACCTTCCAGAGGCTGGGCTTTAGCTGTTAAAACCAGATCTGGCTACTGAAACCTCCAATGCATTTAACATGTCTTAGCATTTATGCTTTGCTTAATCTAGGCCTGAAAGGGGAAGCCCACCCATTTACTGCTAATAAACAATTTTCCAAAAATAATATTTCATTGTTTACTAATACACATTACTGTTTATCTATTTGGAATTCACAATACAAAGTATGCAGAAACATTTCATGCTGTGAATTGCACATCTTAGAATCTTCACTATTTATTATCCCATGATTGCTTATAATCAAGCTGTGAATATTCCTGATATACAACTACACTGTACAATTAAAACATCCTTAATTATTGTTGCCAAAAATGAATAGTGCCACCAGGAAAATTGCATTGGAGCAAAAAACAATGAAGCAGATTTTGAGACCTCTCTGGTCTTGGAAATGGCACTGTTTTCACCAGAAGAAGCCAGAAAGCCAAGTGGAAGAACATGAACAAGGCAATTTCTAATGGCCTGCTGAGTTCTATTGACTCCAGAACTGACCTTGAGTCAATAGGTTTTGTGTCCCTCGTGTCAACTATTGACAGGCAATGAAAAGCCCAAAGTGGCTTTGCTTGCTGCCTTGCAATTATAAACAAGGTTAATCTGCTCCTAAATGTAGTTCTCCTACAAGCAACAGTAGATTCCCAAAGCCTGCATCAATTTGTAATGACAGCTCCCTAAAAGTTACATGAATCTTATCAAAATGCCATTATTCCATACTCTTCAGCCCACCTCAAAAATGGTTTCAGTAGTTCAGAATCATTCTTAAGATTTTACAATATAATTGGAGTTGTATATTGAAAACACAACCTGGTTCAGCTAATCCTTATCACATCCAGTTCCTCACTGCACATGAACCTGGATTGTTGTTTTTATTGATAAGAGGAAAATACAGCTCATGTCTAATGTCAGGTTTGTTTGGAATCTTTGTGTCCATTATGTGAGCTGGCACAAAGGATCCCAGCTCCTCTGAGCTCTGTGCTCACACAGCCATGGCCTTCCCCTGCTGCAGGGTCAGGTTAAAAAAAAAACAACTTTATAGAGCAGCACAAGTGGAATCTGCAGTAAATCCAGCCACGTTTTATTCTTCTCCAATGTACCAATAAAAGCCAAGCTGCTGTTTGCTGTGAATATCCCCCTGAGACTGTCACGTTATAAAAGCTGCTGCTGCTGAGCTGTGCTGGCTCTGGCTGGTGCAGGGCTGTGTTCTGGGTTGGTGCTGATCATTCAGGGATGGTTTGGTTCTCCTCACTCAGAGCCAAGGCTTTCTGTGCTCCTCACCCCAGTCCAGGGGGGCCACAGGAGCTGGGAGGGGACAGGGCCTGGAGGGGACAGCTGAGCCCAAGTGACCCCAGGATGCTCCTGGACAGCTGAGCCCAAGTGACCCCAGGGATGCTCCTGGACAGTTGACCCCAAGTGACACCAGGGATGCTCCAGACTGCCTCAAGCTCAGCACAGTAAAGCTGGGGAAGGAGGAGGACAGGGTGGATATTCAAAGTCTGGCATTTGTCTGCCCCAGTAACCACTGCCTGTGATGGAGCCCATGCCAAAACCAACGGTGAGGAGGAAGGGGAAATGATGTTTTTATGTTTGTAACCATCTAAAGAGAAAAGCTCAAGTCAGCCCTTCAAAATCATCCCTTTAAGGCAAAATCTGCTCAGTTTGCCCATGGCATTGTGCAGAATTATCCAGAACAGATCACCTGGCAGGTCCCGGTGGGTTTATGGCCCTGTGCTGCCCTGCTGGCTGGTTCTGGAATAATGAACCAAAAACATGACCAAACATTGCCCAGAGAGCACAGAGCTGCACCTCCTGTGAGCTCTCCCCAGCACAGAAACTCTGTAAACTCTGTCTGTGGATCTGAGCAGCAGGGCAGCTGAAAGGAGGGCTCAGGCACTGCCAGAGCAGCCAGCACAGGCAATCCTGCCTCACACAACCCTGCCTGGCAGGTTGGAATCGATCTTGTACAGAAAAAAACAACAATCAGGCTTGACCATATTCCCTGGAATCCAACAACAAAACCCCCACGGAGCTTGTCTGGAGCGAAGGGGCTGATTGCTCAGGTGCCACTTTTGCTGCTGGTGTTGTGACCAAAAAATCTCAAATGCAAAACCTGTGTGAGCCAGCCCAGCACGGCAGTGTCAGCAGCACAGAACTGCAAAGGAACCTGCCAGGAAAACATCACTGAGAGAGCTCAAACTGCCCACACAGACACAGCACCCACCTGCTTCTGCAGCCCAAACCACTGCTCTGTCAGTGCCATTGTATTGGCAGAGAATGAGTCAAAAGTAGAAATCTCAGCTCCAAAGCAAAGTGACTTAATTAATCCAATTGTATCGTTTTGTGTTTTGGATTAGTAAAAATATCGTATTTTGAACAGGGGAATATGTTTTCCCCCCACTCTTTTTCACCTGATTGCACTACCCTGTCATGCAATCTCAGATAGGGAAGAAGCTCATTGAAATGAGTGAGATGATTCAATATTCTCTGCAGGGAATGTTTCTCTGTTCCAATGGGAAGCTGAGTGCTCAGGGCAGTGATTTCATGCCTTGGCTCCCTCTGCCATCTGCCGGTGCCATCCCAGCGAGGACACAGAGCTCTGCAGGGTGAGTGTGGCCAGCAGAGCCCAGAGCACAGCCCTGCTCCCTGCTCTGCCTTCACCCCCAGGAAAAACAGTACAGAGTGTGGGCAGAGCTGATCAACACACAGCAAACACAGGGAAAAAACCCAAACGAGCTGCCAGTGTTGTTACAGTCACCTGTGCACTCCATGAGCCCATGATTCCAACACTCAGAAAAAGCTCAATGAACCATTTGCCACTAGAGGAGGCCATTCCATAATTTTTTTTCCAGTAACACACCTGTACCACTGAAATCTCAGTAAAAACTTTCTACAAAAACATCACTGCTGTTTTCCAGCTATTCCTATTGTGAATTGCTTTGAAATTAGAAAATTTCTCAAAAGCTGTATTTGTACTTACTCTTGAGCCAAAGATAAGTTCCCACAACCCCAGGGTTCATAACCTGGATCATTTTTGTTTCAGTCTGGCGGTGCTTTTGCAGCTCTGCAGGCAGTGAAAGGGAAGATGCTGCTGAGTGAGCTGGGGGCTTTCAGGGACTCAGCTATCTGTAAATGCAATTAACACTAGCAGAGAAACTTCAGCGGGTGAATTATCAATGTGGCCCTTGGCAATTCAAGTGCATCAGTTTTCTTCACTCTTTCCTACCCTTTTGTATTCTTTGGAGCACCTGGCATTCTGAGATAACTCCTCCTGAGCTCTCAGACTCCAGGTGACCACGCTCAGATCCATTCCCCTGAAGAACTGTGTGGTCTTGCATTCTGTTCCACATCTGAATAGGGCTGTGTTTGAAAACATCACAATTCCTCTAAGAGACAGATCTGCCCTTTCCAGCCTGGCCTAGGTATAAACTGATATTGAGGGAAATGGGGCAGGTAATTCACCTGGACAAATCCTGAGCTCATAAAGTATCTCTGGCTGATGGTCCCAGAAATAGATGCCCTTTCCCCATCCACAGAAGAGCACATCCCAGAGGAGATCAGGGCAGAAGGTTTGTCCAGCAATCCCATTTTTGATGCATCACTCACAAGCTCCTGTACATCACTCACAAGCTCCTCTGGCCCTCAGCTCATAAACTCCAAATCTGACTCTGCATCACTAAAACATCCCCACCTTCATTTCCTGTGCGAAGAGGCAGTTGTTTAAAAAAAAAAAAAGGAATTCAATTTAATTACAATTTTTAAATTAAGGAACTATGTAGCAAGTTCTCAATTATGGTGGTGACAGCTCTAACTCCACATCTCAGCATTAGAGGGAGTCCTACTCCTGTTTAATTCTCCTGGCAAAGCCAAGGAGGGAAGTTGGAAGTTGGCGTTAGAGAGCAGCATCCCAGCATTCAGCCAGCAGCACTAGAGAAAGAAACA
Organism: Malurus cyaneus samueli; assembly: GCA_009741485.1. Taxonomy (NCBI): domain Eukaryota; kingdom Metazoa; phylum Chordata; class Aves; order Passeriformes; family Maluridae; genus Malurus; species Malurus cyaneus. The sequence goes on along the minus strand of CM019238.1, from coordinate 18,077,879 downwards.
AGAAAAACACCCAAGAACATATTTCATGCTCTGCAGTGAACTGCAGCCACATAAAAATCCTGTCCCTCTCCACATGTCAGGCATTGGCACTCCTGCTCTGAGCCACAGCACCTGGAAGAACATTCACACAGACACTCAGGTTCAGTGACCTTGGAGGTCCAAAAGGATTTAGCAGCCTCTAAAGGATCAGGTTTTACATGGATGGGGTGGAGAAATCCCCCAGGCCGGGCAGAAGGCAGGAGTGACCCAGCCCTGGACATTGAGGCAATGACTGACACATACAGACACCATAAAAAAACGGGCAGATGGCTCTGGTGACACCATGTCCCTCATCCTACAGCCAGGAAGGAGCCCCAGGCAGGGGACAGCCCAGTCTGTGTGTGCTGGTTTGGGTCAGGTCACCTTGTTCCATACAGACACACAGGGCTACACCTGCACTGAAGGTGTGAGCACTCTCAGCCTTTTGGCAGCACCACACACCTTGAACAGGCTCCTTCCTCTGCCTCAGGTTCAACACCTGCACCAGGGGATTTATCCCTTTGTCAGTCATCAGAGGAAAGGTGTTCATCCACACACCTTGAACAGGCTCCTTCCTCTGCCTCAGGCTCAACCCCTGCACAAGGGGATTTATCCCTTTGTCACTTATCCGAGGAAAGGTGTTCATTCAGGGGACACTTCCACCTTTTCTCTGTACCTGGAAGCAAGAAGTGAATGGGGGAGACATTAAATGAATATTGATGGATTTTGGGAACTGTCACACTGCATTTCTGAACCTGTTTGTCTGCAGCTCTTTATGCTTTTATTTCAATCACTCTCCTTGGAATAAAAGGTCCCTCCTCTCCAGATGGTGTCTGACAGGGTGGGGTGTTCAGCTGTGTTTTGGAACCAGACTCTTGTTCACAGTTTGCCCAGGGACAGTTCCTTTCCTTTCCCTTCTGACTGGACATGGTTGGGTCACAAACCCCTCTGGGGTGGCCATTGGGGTTTCATTTCTGGGACAAACCCTCAAACAGAGCAATGGTGCTGATGGGCCCCTGTACCCAATTCCAGACCAGCCCAGGAGGAACCCCATGATCACACAAGGAACCCCAACAGTGCCATGAAGGCACCAAAGAGATTCCTGGGGCATCAAACATGGAGCTGCTCCTCCCAAAACCACTTTTCTAAGGAAAAATTAATGGGTCTGTTTGATCTCAAAGAATTGTTCCTGGTTTGAGCACTGGCTGACCCTGCAATGAGGAAATCAGCTCTCCCTTGGCAAGAGCACCCCAGGGTGACAGGAGATGGAGCCCCAGATGTGCCCTGGCTCAGCTCTCAGCCTGCTGAGCTCCAGGCTGCCATGTCCTCTGGAATTTTCTGGGCATTTTGCTGCCTTGCACAGCCTGAGTTTATTTAATAACTGAGGTTTTACCTGCCCTGAGCAGAGGGCAGGGGATGTGCAGTGCTGCTCTCCTGGGCCCGTTCTCTCCACTCAGACTGATGGGGGATGCACTTTCTGCTATTTTTAGGCTCCTGCAAACCCAAAGATGGGATGAACAGCACTACCCGTGCTGAATAAAAGAAGGTAACACTGAACAGAAGAGGTCACGGGAGGAAATTGTGTGGGCTGCTGATTCTGATAATCTATTTCCTTAATTTAAAATACACAAGAGCAGATTGTGTGCTCCAGAGTCGGTCACTCACAAAGGTGACATCTGAACAGACACAGGCTGGAGCACAGCAACAGCACCTCCTCCTTTGGAAACCCAGCCAGGAGACAGTGGGGAACTCCATTACCCACAAAAAGCAGCAAAAATGACTGAATGTCACAGGAGATGGGCACAAATATTTCACCCCACTGTGAGGAAACAAAAGCAGCTGGAACAGAGAAACCAGGCACCGACAATACTGAATCTGGCAGTTTCTAACCCAAAGATCTATAAATATTTGACTGAACACAGAGTTCTGACAAGTTTTCCCAACTCCTTTCAACTTTCAGCCAGACAACTGATGAAAATAAAGGTGAAAGGTAAATTACTGTTTAGCTCTTGTTATGTCAGTCTGAGCAGTCTTCTAATAAATGAATACAAAGAAAATACTCATTACCAACTTTTCAAGCAGGAGGCTGTGCCTACCATAAAGCCAGGCTTTGTTGAACTCGACAGAGGAATGAATATTGTGGAGCAGAGAGGAAGAGCGGATCACTGAGGATGTCCAGAGAAGGCTGTGGGAGCTGCACAGATCCCAGTGCTGCCCACCATGGACTGGGACACCCACCCCAATGTCATCACTGTGGGGTCACCCTGCACTCTGCACCCCAATGTCATCACTGTGGGGTCACCCTGCACCCACCCCAATGTCATCACTGTGGGGTCACCCTGCACTCTGCACCCCAATGTCATCACTGTGGGGTCACCCTGCACTCTGCACCCCAATGCCATCACTGTGGGGTGTCCCTGCACTCTGCTGAACACCACGTAGCCGTGGAAGCTCTGCGGGGCTCGGGCAGCTCCGTGTCCATGACGGTGCTGCGGGAGCGGATGGTGGAGCCCGAGAACGCCATCACTGTCACCGCCCTGCGCCCCGAGGACGATTACAGCCCCCGCGAGAGGAGAGGGGGACTGCGCTTCCCCGAGGGAGCCCCCGCTGCCGAGAGATTCTCCACGTGCCTCATGCGCAACGAGAAGGGCCTGGGCTTCAGCATCGCCGGCGGCAAGGGCTCCACTCCCTACAGAGCGGGGGACACGGTCAGTCCTGATCCCCGGGATCCCAAATATCCCTCATCCCCGGGATTCCTGAATCTTCCCCATCCCTGGGATCCCCAATGTCCTCATCCCCGGGGATCCCCAATGTCCTCATCCCCCAGGATCCCTGAATCTTCCTCATCCCCGGGATCCCTGAATCTTCCTCACTCCTGGGATCCCTGAATCTTCCTCATCCCCCAGGATCCCTGAATCTTCCTCACCCCCGGGATCCCCATCTCCCTGATCCCCCAGGATCCCCCAATGTCCTCATCCCCGGGGTCCTCAATGTCCCTCATCCCCGGGATCCCCAACCTTCCTCATCCCTCAGGATCCCCCATCTCCCTCATCTCCCTCATCTCCCTCATCCCCCGGGATCCCTGAATCTTCCTCATCCCCGGGATCCCTCAATGTCCTCATCCCCCAGGATCCCCCATCTCCCCCATCCCTGGTGTGCAGCAGGGCATTGCCCTGGGCTGGTGGGCCGGGTGTTCTCACAGAGCAGCTGCTCTTGAGTCAGGGAATCGTGGAATCCCGGTGTGGTTTGGGTTTCAAGGGATCTTTTCCACCCCCTTGTTGTGGCCAGGGGCACTTTCCACTGTCCCAGTTTGCTCCAAGTGCTGCCCAGTGAGGCCTTGGACACTTCCAGGGATGGGGCAGCCAAAGCTTCTCTGGGCCTCCTGTGCCAGGGCCTCCCATCAATTATCTCCTAATATCCCATCCCATCCTCTGCCCATTTATTGGTGAACCATCCCATAATCCCAACTATCCCATCATCCCTGCCCATATGGTGGACATCATTAAATCTCCAATATTCCCTACTATCCCAATATCCCATCCATCCCTGCCCATATGGTGACCATCCCATATATCCCAATATCCCATATATCCCTGCCCATATGGTGACCATCCCATAAATCCCAATATCCCAATATTCCATCCCTGCCCTCGGCAGTGGCTCTGGTGCTGTCCCTGTGCTGTTCTTCCAGCCCCGTGTTCAAGTCCCTCCCCAGCTCTTTTTTATAGAAGGAGTGGGGCTGTGTCTCCCAATCCCTGCCAGTGACACCTGATCCTGCTGCTGCCCTCTTGGCACAGATTCCGGGCTCTGGGCCAGGGAAAGGCTCTGCTTTAGGGGGCTCTGGGCCAGGGGAAGGCTCTGCTTTAGGGGGCTCTGGGCCAGGGAAAGGCTCTGCTTTAGGGGGCTCTGGGCCAGGGAAAGGCTCTGCTTTAGGGGGCTCTGGGCCGGGGAAAGCTCTGCTTTAGGGGGCTCTGGGCCGGGGAAAGCTCTGCTTTAGGGGGCTCTGGGCCAGGGGAAGGCTCTGCTTTAGGGGGCTCTGGGCCAGGGAAAGGCTCTGCTTTAGGGGGCTCTGGGCCAGGGAAAGGCTCTGCTTTAGGGGGCTCTGGGCCAGGGGAAGGCTCTACTTTAGGGAGCTCTGGGCCAGGGAAAGGCTCAGCTTTAGGGGGCTCTGGGAGCCGATGGTTTGTGTGCAGTGGGGAGCAAACAGCAGGGGAAGGGTCTGTGAGGGGAGAAAGTTGAGACCTGCCTGGGTCTGGGAACAGCTCTGCAGAGCCAGGCTCAGGTAAAGCCCAGGAGCAGCTGTGCAGAGCCGGGCTCAGGTAGAGCCCAGGACGGGCTCTGCAGAGTCGGGCTCAGGTAAAGCCCAGGAACAGCTGTGCAGAGCCGGGCTCAGGTAGAGCCCAGGAACGGCTCTGCAGAGCCGGGCTCAGGTAAAGCCCAGGAACAGCTCTGCAGAGCCGGGCTCAGGTAGAGCCCAGGACGGGCTCTGCAGAGCCGGGCTCAGGTTATAAGCAGCCCAGCCCCAGCCCAGCCTGACCTGGTGACTGTGCTGCAGGGAATCTTCGTCTCGCGGATCGCAGAGGGCGGCGCGGCGCACCGGGATGGGATCCTGCGGGTCGGGGACCGCGTCATCTCGGTGAGTGGGGCAGGGAAGGGCTGAGCTGGATCCTCGAGCAGGGGCTGCTGCTTTTACTGGAGCTGAATCTGGGGGTCCTTTCTCAATGTGATCCTTCTGGGAGAGCGTTGAATTTGGGTGGTTCTACCCCGTGTGGTGGTGGGTGCACTGAGAGCTCCCCTTTCCCCAGTGCTTCATGTGAGCTTTCCCAAGGAATGGCAGGAGGAGGATGGACACAGCAGCACTGGTGTCCCTGCAGGCTGGTGACACCCAGGGGACCCTTTGGGGCAGCCTTTGGTGGGGTGGCGGGGTCAGCGTGGGCCGGGGCAGGAGGAGCTGCCCACGGGTGCCTGGAGCTGCCTCAGCTGAGCTCAGCTCTTCCCCTTTGGAGCTCTGGCCCCGTGTCCCGTGTGTCCCGTGTGCCCGTGTGTCCCGTGTGTCCGTGTCCCGTGTGTCCGTGTCCCGTGTGTCCATGTGTCCGTGAGGATCTCACTGCTCTGGCCCCGTGTCCCGTGTGTCCCGTGTGTCCATGTGTCCGTGTGTCCGTGTCCCGTGTGTCCGTGTGTCCCGTGTGTCCGTGTGTCGTGTGTCCCGTGTGTCCATGTGTCCGTGATGTCCGCTGATCCCGTGTGTCCGATGTCCCGTGTGCTCCATGTGTCCCGTGTGTGTCTGTGTGTCCGTCCGTGTCCGTGTGTCCGTGTGTCCATGTGTCCGTGTGTCCATGTGTCCGTGTCCATATATCCATATCCATGTGTCCATGACCATGTCCATGTGTCCGTGTCCATGTGTCCATGTGTCCCTGTGTGTCCGTGTCCGTGTGTCCGTCCGTGTGCCCTGTCCGTGTGCCCTGTCCGTGTGCCCTGTCCGTGTCTGATCCGCTTCCCGTGTGTCGTTCTCCGTAGT
>CM019238.1:18054294-18072318 GCA_009741485.1 Malurus cyaneus samueli | reverse complement strand
CCAGGGGAAACCACACGCCCAAACGAGCTGCCAGTGTTGTTACAGTCGCCTGTGCCATCCCATGAGCCCATGATTCCAACACTCAGAAAAGCTCAAATGAACCATTTGCCATAGAGGAGGCCATTCCATAATTTTTTTTTTCCAGTATAACACACCTGTACCACTGAAATCTCAGTAAAAACTTTCTACAAAAACATCACTGCTGTTTTCCAGCTATTCCTATTGCGAATTGCTTTGAAATTAGAAAATTTCTCAAAAGCTGTATTTGTACTTACTGTTGAGCAAGATAATTCCCACAACCCAGGGTTCATAACCTGGATCATTTTGTTTCAGTCTGGCGGTGCTTTGCAGCTCTGACAGGCAGTGAAAGGGAGATGCTGCTGAGTGAGCTGGGGGCTTTCAGGACTCAGCTATCTAATGCAAATTAACACTAGCAGAGAAACTTCAGCGGGTGAATTATCAATGTGGCCCTTGCAATTCAAGTGCATCAGTTTTCTTCACTCTTTCCTACCCTTTTGTATTCTTTGGAGCACCTGGCATTCTGAGATAACTCCTCCTGAGCTCTCAGACTCCAGGTGACCACGCTCAGATCCATTCCCTGAAGAACTGTGTGCTTGCATTCTGTTCCACTCTGAAGGGCTGCGTTTGAAAACAATCACCAATTCCTCTAAGACACAGATCTGCCCTTTCCAGCCTGGCCTAGGATAACTAAAATATATGAGGGAATGGGCAGGTATTCACCATGAAAATCACTGAGCTATAAAGTATCTCTGGCTGATGGTCCGAAACTAATGCCTTTCCCCATCCACAGAACGAGCACATCCCAGAGGAGATCAGGCAGAAGGTTTGTCCAGCAATCCATTTTTGATGCATCACTCACAAGCTCCTGTACATCACTACACAAGCTCCTCTGGCCCTCAGCTCATAAACTCCAAATCTGACTCTGCATCATAAAAACATCCCCACCTTCATTTCCTGTGCGAAGAGGCAGTTGTTTAAAAAAAAAAAAAGGACAATCAATTTAATTACAATTTTTAAATTAAGGAACTATGTAGCAAGTTCTCAGTTATGGTGGTGACAGCTCTAACTCCCATCTCAGCATTAGAGGGAGTCCTACTCCTGTTTAATTCTCCTGGCAAAGCCAAGGAGGGAAGTTGGAGTTGGTGTAGAGAGCAGCACCAGCAATCAGCCAGCAGCACTAGAGAAAGAACAAAGAAAAAACCCAAGAAAATATTTCATGCTCCTGCAGTGAACTGCAGCCACATAAAATCCTGTCCCTCTCACATGTCAGCATCATCCTGCTCTGAGCCACAGCACACTGGAAGAACATTCACACAGACACTCAGGTTCAGTGACCTTGGAGGTCCAAAAGGATTTAGCAGCCTCTAAAGGATCAGGTTTTACATGGATGGGGTGGAGAAATCCCCCAGGCCGGGCAGAAGGCAGGAGTGACCCAGCCCTGGACATTGAGGCATGAATGACACATACAGACACCATCAATAAACGGGCAGATGGCTCTGGTGACAATGTCCCTCATCCTACAGCCAGGAAGGAGCCCAGGCAGGGGACATCCCAGTCTGTGTGTGCTGGTTTGGGTCAGTCACCTTGTTCCATACAGACACACAGGGCTACACCTGCACTGAAGGTGTGAGCACTCTCAGCCTTTTTGGCAGCACCACAACCTTGAACAGGCTCCTTCCTCTGCCTCAGGTTCAACACCTGCACCAGGGGATTTCTCCTTTGTCAGTCATCAGAGGAAAGGTGTTCATCCACACACCTTGAACAGGCTCCTTCCTCTGCCTCAGGCTCAACCCTGCCCAAGGGGATTTATCCCTTTGTCACTTATCCGAGGAAAGGTGTTCATTCAGGGACACTCACCCTTTCTCTGTACCTGGAAGCAAGAAGTGAATGGGGAGACATTAAAGATATTGATGGATTTTGGGAACTGTCACACTGCATTCTTTCGACCTGTTTGTCTGCAGCTCTTTTATGTTATTCAATCACTTCCTGGAAAAAAGGTCCCTCCTCTCCAGATGGTGTCTGACAGGGGGGGTGTTGTCAGCTGTTTTGGAACCAGACTCTTGTTCACAGTTTGCCCAGGGACATTCCTTCCTTCCTTCTGACTGGACATGGTTGGGTCACAAACCTCTGGGGTGGCCATTGGGGTTTCATTTCGGGACAAACCCTCAAACAGAGCAAATGGTGCTGATGGGCCCCTGTACCCATTCCAGACCAGCCCAGAGGAACCCATGATACACACAAGGAACCACAGTGCCATGAAGGCATTAACGAGATTCCTGGGGCATCAAACATGGAGCTGCTCTCCCAAAACCACTTTCTAAGGAAAATTAATGGGTCTGTTTGATCTCAAAGAATTGTTCCTGGTTTGAGCATGGCTGACCCTGCAATGAGGAATACAGCTCTTCCCTTGGCAAGCAGACACCCAGGGTGACAGGATGAGGAGCCCCAGATGTGCCCTGTCAGCTCTCAGCCTGCTGGCTCCAGGCTGCCATGTCCTCTGGAATTTTCTGGGCATTTTGCTGCCTTGCACAGCCTGAGTTATATTTAATCTGAGTTTTACCTGCCCTGAGCAGAGGGCAGGGGTGTGCAGTGCTGCCGTCCTGGCCCGTTCTCTCCACTCAGACTGATGGGGGATGCACTTTCTGCTATTTTTAGGCTCCTGCAAAACAAGTAGAGATGAACAGCACTACCCGTGCTGAATAAAGAAGTAACACTGAACAGAAGGTCACGGAGGAAATGTGGGCTGCTGATTTGATAATCTATTTCCTTAATTTAAAATACACAGAGCAGATTGTGTGCTCCAGAGTCGGTCACTCACAAGGTGACATCTGAACGACACAGGCTGGAGCACAGCAACAGCACCTCCTCCTTTGGAAACCCAGCCAGGAGACAAGTGGGACTCCATTACCCACAAAAGCAGCAAAAATGACTAATGAATCACAGGAGATGGGCACCAATATTTCACCCCACTGTGAGGAAACAAAGCAGCTGAACGAGAAACCAGGCAGACAATACTGAATCTGCAGTTTCTACCCAAAGATCTATAATATTTGACTGAACACAGTATCTGACAAGTTCTCCCAATCCTTTAACTTTCAGCCAGACAACTGATGAAATAAAGGTGAAAGGTAAATTACTGTTTAGCTCTTGTTATGTCAGTCTGAGCAGTCTTCTAATAAATGAATACAAAGAAATACTCATATCACAACTTTTCAAGCAGAGCTGTGCCTACACCTATTAGGTAACTCTCCTAGGTTTGCTTCAGACGGATGGAAGATCAAGAAGCAGATATTGTGGCATGCTAAGAGAGGAGAGGGATCACTGAGGATGTCCAGAGAAGGCATGGCATGCACAGATCCCATAGTGCCCCACCATAGACTGGGACACCGCACCCCAATGTTACATTCACTGTAAGGTCACCCTGCGACTCTGCAACGACCCATGTATCACTGTGGGGTCAGCCCTGCTACCCACGCAATGTTCATGCACTGTGGGTCACCCTGCACCTGCCACCCCAATGTCATCACTGTGGGGTCACCTGCACTCTGCACCCCAAATGCCATCACTGTGGGCTCACCGTGCATCTGCAGCCCAATGTCATCACTGTGTCACCTGCACTCTGCAACCCCAAATGCATCACATAGTGGGTCACCTGCACTCTGCACCCCAATGCCAATACAACTGTGGAGCTGTCACCCTGCACTCTGCACCCCCAATGTCATCAATCTCTGGGGTCACCCTGCACTTGCACCCCCAAATTTGCGACATCACATGTCGGCCGGATGACCCGTGACACTCTGCACCCCGAATCATCTCTGTCAGAGGGTCCACCACTGCACCTCCTGCAACCCCAATGTCTGCGACTGTGGGTGACCCCTGCCACCTCCTGCACCAACCAATGTCATTCACATAGTCTCGGAGGCACCCTGCCACTCTTGCACGACCCACGATGTCATCAAACGTGGAGTGACCCTGGCACGTCTGCACCCACAATGACTCAAACCACCGCAGCTGGGTGTTCCTCAGCATCTCCTTGCACCCCTGAATGCACCATCAAAAACCTGTGGCAGGGTGCCACTAGCACTCTATAGACCCCATGCCTATTCACTTGTGGGGTCACCCTGCACTCTGCACGCCCCAATGTCTCACAATGGGGCCAAAGATCACCCTGCAATGCACGCCCCAGATGTGTCATCCATCGTAGGAAGGCACCGTGTCCACATCAGCACCGCAAGAAATGCCATCCTTGGGTCACCCTGCACTCTGACCCCAATGTCATCCTTGTGGGGTACAACCCTGCATCTGCACCCCAATCGTACAACTACAGTGGAATAGGCTAAGACCCTCGCACTCTGCACACCCCTGATCCTCACTGTAAGGCGGTGACCCTGCACTCCCTCGACACCCAATGTGATTCCTGATGAGAGTTCACCCCATCGCATTGCACCCCCAAAAATTGTCACCTGTGGGGATGTCCCGCACTCCCTGGCACCAACGCCTACATGCCCCAACAGTCCCGGACCGGATCACCTGCCGAACTCTGCACCCCCAGAATATGTCATCACATGCTGGGGAGGTCCCCTCGCACTCTAGCACACCCAATGCCGCCCACAAAACATCACTCTGTGGCGCTCACCTGCACCTTGCACCCCAATGTCACTCCGATGGCCAGGTGTCCCCAACGTGATCTGCACCCAAATGTACCTCAGCTCTGCGGTCACCTGACACTTCCTGCACCCAAGTCAATCACCAAACTTGTGGTCACCACTGCACTCTGCACACAAACCAATGTCTCCTTGTTGGAGCGTACCATCCACTCGGCAACCCCAATGTCAATCCTGATGGAGGTCACCCTGCACTCGCTGCCACCCCTAACATGCTCATCATTGTGGGTGTCTGCACTTCTGACCCCAAAACCTGTCATCCCTGTGCGGTGACCCCACACGTACTGCCTAACCTCCGATGATCAGTGTGCAGGCGCCCGTGCCAGGGCTGCTCCAGGAAGGCCAAACATCCTTTTCCTACTTTGCTAAGTTAGTTATTTTAACAACCAGGCTACAGCTATTCAATATCATTTGAGACACAGGATAAAACAACATTCTTTTTTAAGCTCCACTCCATGTTTTGCTGTGCTCTTCCAATGAACCTATGAAGCATCCAGTGTTTGTTTTGATCTCTGGCTGCAATTAAACCTACAGGAAACGTGATAAACGTAACCTTCCCACAGGGATTATTACCCTGCAAGCCAGTGACTAACCACCAGATAAAACACCTCAATGACACCAGCATCAATTTCTCACAAAGCGAGACTAAGATGAACATCCTCCAGTAATAATGTTAATTACATTGGGTGGATAAAATGAGAAGAAAAACACCCAGAGAATTCAGTGAGGGATGCGAAGATCTGTAATGCTTAAATAGCCAAATGCAATTAAAAGAGTCACTCTTTAGTCATCAGCAATTCTGCAGTTCCACTGTAGGACACAAACACTGGAGCCAGAGCACTGTGACAAGGGAACAGATTCCTGCTTTGCTCTACAGATGACAAGCCTTTATCTGTGGGATGTTTGACATTTAATGTGGTTTTTTAAACAGATTTGGCCAAACCGGACAGATGACTGTAACAATTAATTAGCAGCCATTTCCCAAAGCAATTATTATCCCATCAGATAATATCTATCTAATATTCTATTGTTTCTAGATGTGACCAAAAGATTTAAATGTCAAAAGCCATTGGGGATGTGCAGGTGAGAGGAGAGCACACCTGAGCCCCCATCCCGTGTCTGTGAGTGCCCAGCACAGATCAGATCTTGGCACCCCTGATCTCCCTGTGAGCTCTGCAGAGCAGATCTGCTCAACCTCAGCTTCAATAGGAAACATCACACACAACCAGGGCAAGAGAGTGACCTGAACAGAGCAGATCTGCTCAACCTGAGCTTCAATAGGAAACCTCACACACAACCAGGGCAAGAGAGTGACCCACCCAGAGCCTGCGCTGAGCTCACCCCAAACCCAGGAAAGCTCAGGGATGCCCCAGCTCCCCATGGGCTGCAGTCACCTCCAGGGTTCCACAGAGCTGAGATTTCCTGGTGATGTGTGCACAGAACACAGAGCTGTCTATGGGATTTGCTGGTGATGTGTGCACAGAACACAGAGCTGTCTATGGGATTTAGCTGCATGTGCTCAGAAGGGCTGCAGTACAGACAGCTCTGTGTTCTGTGCACACATCACCAGGAAATCCCATAGACAGCTCTGTGTTCTGTGCACACATACCCAGCAAATCCCATAGACAGCTCTGTGTTCTGTGCACACATCACCAGCAAATCCCATAGACAGCTCTGTGTTCTGTGCACACATCACCAGCAAATCCCATAGACAGCTCTGTGTTTTCTGTGCACGATCACCAGCAAATCCCATAGACAGCTCTGTGTTCTGTGCACAGATCACCAGGATATCCCATAGACAGCTCTGTGTTCTGTGCACAGATCACCAGCAAATCCCATAGACAGCTCTGTGTTCTGTGCACACATCACCAGCAAATCTCAGCTCTGTGGAACCCTGGAGGTGACTGCCAGCCCATGGGGAGCTGGGGCATCCCTGAGCTTTCCTTGGTTTGGGGTGAGCTCAGCGCAGGCTCTGGTGGGTCACTCTCTTGCCCTGGTTGTGTGTGAGGTTTCCTATTGAAGCTCAGGTTGAGCAGATCTGCTCTGTTCAGGTCACTCTCTTGCCCTGGTGTGTGTGATGTTTCCTATTTAAGCTGAGGTGAGCAGATCTGCTCTGCAGAGCTCACAGGGAGATCAGGGGTGCCAAGATCTGATCTGTGCTGGGCACTCACAGACACGGGATGGGGCTCAGGTGTGCTCTCCTCTCACCTGCACATCCCCAATGGCTTTTGACATTTAAATCTTTTGGTCACATCTAGAAACAATAGAATATTAGATAGTATTATCTGATGGGAAATAATTGCTTTGGGAAATGGCTGCTAATTAATTGTTACAGTCATCTGTCCGGTTTGGCCAATCTGTTTAAAAAACCACATTAAATGTCAACATCCCACAGATAAAGGCTTGTCATCTGTAGAGCAAAGCAGAATCTGTTCCCTTGTCACAGTGCTCTGGCTCCAGTGTTTGTGTCCTACAGTGGAACTGCAGAATTGCTGATGACTAAAGAGTGACTCTTTTAATTGCATTGGCTATTTAAGCATTACAGATCTTCGCATCCCTCACTGAATTCTCGGTGTGTTTTTCTTCTCTTTTATCCACCCAATGTAATTAACATTATTACTGGAGGATGTTCATCTTAGTCTCGCTTTGTGAGAAATGATGCTGGTTCATTGAGGTGTTTTATCTGGTGGTTAGTCACTGGCTTGCAGGGTAATAATCCCTGTGGAGGTTACGTTTATCACGTTTCCTGTAGTTTAATTGCAGCCAGAGATCAAACAACACTGGATGCTTCATAGGTTCATTGGAGAGCACAGCAAACATGGAGTGGAGCTTAAAAAAGAATGTTGTTTTATCCTGTGTCTCAAATGATATGAATAGCTGTAGCCTGGTTGTTAAAATAACTAACTTAGCAAAGTAGGAAAAGGATGTTTGGCCTTCCTGGAGCAGCCCTGGACCCCTGATCATGGGGTGCAGAGTGCCAGGGACCCCACAGTGATGACATTGGGTGCAGATGCAGGGTCACCCACGATGATGACATTGGGTGCAGAGTGCAGGGTGACCCACTGATGCATTGTGGCAGATGAGGGTGACCACAGTGATGACTTGGGGTGCAGAGTGCAGGGTGACCCACAGTGATGACATTGGGGTGGTGCTGCAGGGTGACCCACAGTGATGACATTGGGGTGCAGTGCGGTGTGACCACAGTGATACATTGGGGTTGGGTGTCCCAGCCATGGTGAGGCAGCACTGGATCTGTGCAGCTCCACAGCCTTCTTGACATCCTCAGTGATCCGCTCTCCTCTTGCTCCACAATATTCATTCCTCTGTCGAGTTCAACAAAGCTGGCTTTATGTAGGCACAGCCTCCTGCTTGAAAAGTTTAGTATGAGTATTTTCTTTGTATTCATTATTAGGAGACTGCTCAGACTGACATAAAAGAGCTAAACAGTAATTTACCTTTCACCTTTATTTCATCAGTTGTCTGGCTGAAAGTTGAAAGGAGTTGGGAAAACTTGTCAGAACTCTGTGTTTCAGTCAAATATTTATAGATCTTTGGGTTAGAAACTGCCAGATTCAGTATTGTCGTGCCTGGTTTCTCTGTTCCAGCTGCTTTTGTTCCTCACAGTGGTGGTGAAATATTTGCCCATCTCCTGTGACATTCAGTCATTTTTGCTGCTTTTGTAGGTAATGGAGTTCCCCACTGTCTCCTGGCTGGGTTTCCAAAGGAGGAGGTGCTGTTGCTGTGCTCCAGCCTGTGTCTGTTCAGATGTCACCTTTGTGAGTGACGACTCTGGAGACACAATCTGCTCTTGTGATTTAAATTAAGGAAATAGATTATCAAATCAGCAGCCCACACAATTTCTCCCGTGACCTCTTCTGTTCAGGTTACCTTTTTATTCAGCACGGGAGTGCTGTTCATCCATCTTTGGTTTGCAGGAGCTAAAAATAGCAGAAAGTGCATCCCATCAGTCTGAGTGGAGAGAACGGGCCAGGAGAGCAGCACTGCACATCCCTGCCTCTGCTCAGGGCAGGTAAACCTCAGTTATTAAATAAACTCAGGCTGTGCAAGGCAGCAAAATGCCCAGAAAATTCCAGAGGACATGGCAGCTGGACTCAGCAGGCTGAGAGCCTGAGCCAGGGACATCTGGGCTCTATCTCCTGTCACCCTGGGTGTCTTCCGAGGAGAGCTGATTTCCTCATTGCAGGGTCAGCCAGTGCTCAAACCAGGAACAATTCTTTGAGATCAACAGACCATTAATTTTCCTTAGAAAAGTGGTTTTGGGAGGAGAAGCTCCATGTTTGATGCCCCAGGAATCTCGTTGATGCCTTCATGGCACTGTTGGGTTCTTGTGTGATCATGGGGTTCCTCCTGGCTGGTCTGGAATTGGATACAGGGGCCCATCAGCACCATTGCTCTGTTTTGAGGGTTTGTCCAAAATGAAACCCCAATGGCACCCCAGAGGGGTTGTGACCCAACATGTCCAGTCAGAAGGGAAAGGAAAGAACTGTCCCTGGGCAAAACTGTGAACAGAGTCTGGTTCCAAAAAACAGCTGAACACCCCACCTGTCAGACACCATCTGGAAGAGGGACCTTTTATTCCAAGAGAGTGATTGAAATAAAAAGCATAAGAGCTGCAGACAAACAGGTTCAGAAATGCAGTGTGACAGTTCCCAAAATCCATCAATATTCATTTAATGTCTCCCCCATTCACTCTTTGCTTCCAGGTACAGAGAAAGGTGGAAGTGTCCCTGAATGACACCTTTCCTCGGATAAGTGACAAAGGATAAATCCCCTTGTGCAGGGGTGAGCCTGAGGCAGAGGAAGGAGCCTGTTCAAGGTGTGTGGATAACACCTTTCCTCTTATGACTGACAAAGGGATAAATCCCCTGGTGCAGGTGTTGAACCTGAGGCAGAGGAGGAGCCTGTTCAAGGTGTGTGCTGCAAAAGGCTGAGAGTGCTACACCTTCAGTGCAGGTGTAGCCCTGTGTGTTCTGTATGGAACAAGGTGACCTGACCCAAACCAGCACACACAGACTAGGTGATGTCCCCTGCCTGGGGTCCTTCCGCTTAGGATGAGGGACATGTGTCACCAGAGCCATCTGCCCGTTTTATTGATGGGTGTCTGTATGTGTCAGTCATGCCTCAATGTCCAGGGCTGGGTCACTCCTGCCTTCTGCCCGCCTGGGGATTTCTCCACCCCATCCATGTAAACCTGATCCTTTAGAGGTGCTAAATCCTTTTGGACTCCAAGGTCACTGAACCTGAGTGTCTGTTGAATGTTCTTCCAGGTGCTGTGGCTCAGAGCAGGAGTGCCAATGCCTGACAATGTGGAGAGGGACAGGATTTTTAGTGGCTGCAGTCACTGCAGAGCATGAAATATGTTTTTGGGTTTTTTTCTGTTTCTTTCTCTAGTGCTGCTGGCTGATGCTGGATGGCTGCTCTCTAACACCAACTCCAACTTCCCTCCTTGGCTTTGCCAGGAGAATTAAACAGGAGTAGGACTCCCTCTAATGCTGAGATGTGGAGTTAGAGCTGTCACCACCATAACTGAGAACTTGCTACATAGTTCCTTAATTTAAAAATTGGTAATTAAATTGAATTCCTTTTTTTTTTTTTTAAACAACTGCCTCTTCGCACAGGAAATGAAGGTGGGGATGTTTTTTAGTGTGCAGAGTCAGATTTGGAGTTTATGAGCTGAGGGCCAGAGAGCTTGTGAGTGATGTACAGGAGCTGTGGAGTGATGCATCAAAAATGGGATTGCTGGACAAACCTTCTGCCCTGATCTCTCTGGGATGTGCTCGTTCTGTGGATGGGGAAAGGGCATCTATTTCGGACCATCAGCCAGAGATACTTTATGAGCTCAGGATTTGTTCAGGTGAATTACCTGCCCCATTTCCCTCAATATCAGTTTATACTAGCCAGGCTGGAAAGGGCAGATCTGTGTCTTAGAGGAATTGGATGTTTCAAACGCACCCTGTTCAGATGTGGAACAGAATGCAGACCACACAGTTCTTCAGGGAATGGATCTGAGCGTGGTCACTGGAGTCTGAGAGTCAGGAGGAGTTATCTCAGAATGCCAGAGTGCTCCAAAGAATACAAAAGGGTAGGAAAGAGTGAAGAAAAACTGTATGCACTTGAATTGCCAAAGGCCACATTGATAATTCACCCGCTGAAGTTTCTCTGCTAGTGTTAATTGCGATTTACTGATAGCTGATCCTGAAAGCCCCCAGCTCACTCAGCAGCATCTTCCCTTTCACTGCCGCAGAGCTGCAAAAGCACCGCCAGACTGAAACAAAATGATCCAGGTTATGAACCTGGGGTTGTGGGACTTATTTTGGCTCACAGTAAGTACAAATACAGCTTTTGAGAAATTTTCTTAATTTCAAAGCATTCGCAATAGAATGCTGGAAAACAGCAGTGATGTTTTTGTAGAAAGTTTTTACTGAGATTTCAGTGGTAAGGTGTGTTACTGGAAAAAAAAAATTATGAATGGCCTCCCTTAGTGGCAAATGGTTCATTGAGCTTTTTCTGAGTGTTGGATCATGGGCTCATGGAGTGCACAGGCGACTGTAACAACACTGCAGCTCGTTTGGGTTTTTTCCCTGTTTGCTGAGTGTGTTGATCAGCTCTGCCCACACTCTGTACTGTTTTTCCTGGGGTGAAGCAGAGCAGGAGCAGGCTGTGCTCTGGGCTTGATGCCACACTCACCCTGCAGAGCTCTGTGTCTCGCTGGGATGCACCGGCAGATGCAGAGGGAGCCAAGGCATGAATCACTGCCTGAGCACTCGCTTCCCATTGGAACAGAGAAAATTCCCTGCAGAATATTGAATCATCTCACTCATTCAATGAGCTTCTTCCTATCTAGATTGCATGACACGTAGTGCATCAGTGAAAAAGTGGGGGGAAAACATATTCCCTGTTAAATACGATATTTTTACTAATCCAAAACACCGATAAATTGGATTAATTAAGTCACTTTGCTTTGGAGCTGATTTCTGTTTTATGATTCTCTCCATACATGGCACTGACAGAGCAGTGGTTTGGGTCTGCAGAACCAGGGGGTGCTGTTGTCTGTGTGGCAGTTCTGAGCCTCTCAGTGGGTTTTCCTGGCAGATTCCTTTGCAGTTTCTGTGCTGCTGACACTGCCGTGTGGGCTGGCTCACACAGGTTTTGCATCTGAGATTTTTGGTCACAACAGCAGCAGCAAAAGTGGCACTGAGCAATCAGCCCTTCGCTCCAGACAGCTCGTGGGGGTTTGTTGTGGATTCCAGGGAATATGGTCAAGCCTGATTGTTGTTTTTTCTGTACAAGATCTCCAACCTGCCAGGCAGGGTTGTGTGAGGCAGGATTGCTGTGTTGGCTGCTCTGGCAGTGCCCTGAGCCCTCATTTCAGCTCCCTGTGCTCAGATCCACAGACAGAGTTTACAGAGTTCTTGTGGGGAGAGCTCACGAGTGCAGCTCTGTGCTCTCTGGGCAATGTTTGGTCATGTTTTGGTTCATTATTCCAGAACCAGCCAGCAGGGCAGCAGCGGGCCATAAACCACCAGGACCTGCCAGGTGATCTGTTCTGGATATTCTCACAATTCCATGGGCAAACTGACCAGATTTGCTTAAAGGGATGTTTTGAAGGGCTGACTTGAGCTTTTTCTTTTAGATGTTACAAACATAAAAACATCATTTCCCTTCTCCTCACCGTTGTTTTGGCATGGTCCATCACAGGCATGGTTACTGGGGCAGACAAATGCCTGACTTTGGATATCCACCCCTCTCCTCCTTCCCAGCTTTATTGTGCTGATTGAGGCAGTCTGGAGCATCCTGGGGTCATTTGGGGTCAGCTGTCCAGGCCCTGTCCCCTCCAGCTCCTGTGGCCCCTGGATGGGTGAGAGAGCACAGAAAGCCTTGGCTTGAGTGAGGAGAACAAATCCATCTGAATGATCAGCACCAAACCAGACACAGCCCTGCACAGCCAGAGCCAGCACAGCTCAGCAGCAGCGCTTTTATAACGTGACATCTCAGGGATATTCACAGCAAACAGACAGCTTGTTTATTGTACATTGGAGAATAAAGTCGGCTGGATTTACTGCGATTCCACTTGTGTGTGCTCTTTAAAGTTGGTTTTTTTTTAACCTGACCCTGCAGCAGGGGAAGCCATGGCTGTTGAGCACAGAGTCAGAGGAGTGGGTCCTTTGTGCCAGCTCACATAATGGACACAAAAGATTCCAACCAACCTGACATTAGAACTAGCTGTATTTCTCTTATCAATAAAACAACAATCCAGTTCATGTGCGTGAGGAACTGATGTGAATAAGGATTAGCTGAACAGGTTGTTGTGTTTCAATATACAACTCCAATATATTGTAAACCTTAAGATGATTTGAACTACTGAACATTTTTGAGTGGGCTGAAGAGTATGGAATAATGGCATTTTGATAAGATTCATGTAACTTTTAGGAGCTGTCATTACAAATTGATGCAGGCTTTGGGAAATCTACTGTTGCTTGGTAGGAGACTACATTTAGGAGCAGATTAACCTTGTTTATAAATTGCAAGGCAGCAAGCAAAGCCACTTTGGGCTTTCAATTGCCTGTCAATAGTTGACACGAGGGACACAAACCTATTGACTCAAGGTCAGTTCTGGGAGTCAATAGAACTCAGCAGCCATTAGAAATTGCCCTTGTTCATGTTCTTCCACTTGGCTTTCTGGCTTCTGGTGAAAACAGTGCCATTTCCAAGACCAGAGAGTCTCAAAATCAGCTTCATTGTTTTTGCTCCAATGCAATTTTCCTGGTGGCACTATCATTTTTGGCAACAATAATTAAGGATGTTTTAATTGTACAGTGTAGTTGTATATATCGGAATATTCACAGCTTGATTATAAGCAATCATGGATAATAAATAGTGAAGATTCTAGATGTGCAATTCACAGCACTGAAATGTTTCTGCATACTTGTATGTGAATTCCAAATAGATAAACAGTAATGTGTATTAGTAACAATGAATATTATTTTGGAGAAATTGTTATTTAGCAGTAATGGGTGGGCTTCCCTTTCAGGCCTAGATTAAGCAAAGCATAAATGCTAAGACATGTTAAATGCATTGAGGTTTCATAGCCAGATCTGGTTTTAACAGCTAAAGCCCAGCCTCTGGAAGGTGTTTGTTGGTTTAAGATTGAGATTGCTCAGAGGGCTGCAGTACAGACAGCTCTGTGTTCTGTGCACACATCACCAGGAAATCCCATAGACAGCTCTGTGTTCTGTGCACACATCACCAGCAAATCCCATAGACAGCTCTGTGTTCTGTGCACACATCACCAGCAAATCCCATAGACAGCTCTGTGTTCTGTGCACACATCACCAGCAAATCCCATAGACAGATCACCAGCAAATCCCATAGACAGCTCTGTGTTCTGTGCACAGATCACCAGGACTCCATAGACAGCTCTGTGTTCTGTGCACAGATCACCAGCAAATCCCATAGCAGCTCTGTGTTCTGTGCACACATACCAGCAAATCTCAGCTCTGTGGAACCCTGGAGGTGACTGCAGCCCATGGGGAGCTGGGGCATCCCTGAGCTTTCCTGGGTTTGGGGTGAGCTCAGCGCAGGCTCTGGGTGGGTCACTCTCTTGCCCTGGTTGTGTGTGAGGTTTCCTATTGAAGCTCAGGTTGAGCAGATCTGCTCTGTTCAGGTCACTCTCTTGCCCTGGTTGTGTGTGTATGTTTCCTATTGAAGCTGAGGTTGAGCAGATCTGCTCTGCAGAGCTCACAGGGAGATCAGGGGTGCCAAGATCTGATCTGTGCTGGGCACTCACAGACACGGGATGGGGGCTCAGGTGTGCTCTCCTCTCACCTGCACATCCCCAATGGCTTTTGACATTTAAATCTTTTGGTCACATCTAGAAACAATAGAATATTAGATAGATATTATCTGATGGGATAATAATTTCTTTGGGAAATGGCTGCTAATTAATTGTACAGTCATCTGTCCGGTTTGGCCAAATCTGTTTAAAAAACCACATTAAATGTCAACAACCCACAGATAAAGGCTTGTCATCTGTAGAGCAAAGCAAATCTGTTCCCTTGTCACAGTGCTCGGCTCCAGTGTTTGTGTCCTACAGTGGAACTGCAGAATTGCTGATGACTAAAGAGTGACTCTTTTAATTGCATTTGGCTATTTAAGCATTACAGATCTTCGCATCCCTCACTGATTCTCTGGGTGTTTTTCTTCTCTTTTATCCACCCAATGTAATTAACATTATTACTGGAGGATGTTCATCTTAGTCTCGCTTTGTGAGAAATTGTGCTGGTGTCATTGAGGTGTTTTATCTGGTTAGTCACTGGCTTGCAGGTAATAATCCCTGTGGGAAGGTTACGTTTATCACGTTTCCTGTAGGTTTAATTGCAGCCAGAGATCAAAACAAACACTGGATGCTTCATAGGTTCATTGAAGAGCACAGCAAAACATGGATGGAGCTTAAAAAGAATGTTGTTTTATCCTGTGTCTCAAATGATATTGAATAGCTGTAGCCTGGTTGTTAAAATAACTAACTTAGCAAAGTAGGAAAAGGATGTTTGGCCTTCCTGGAGCAGCCCTGGCACCCTGATCATGGGGGTGCAGAGTGCAGGGACACCCCACAGTGATGACATTGGGGTGCAGAGTGCAGGGTCACCCACAGTGATGACATTGGGGTGCAGAGTGCAGGGTGACCCCACAGTGATGGCATTGGGGTGCAGAGTGCAGGGTGACCCCACAGTGATGACATTGGGGTGCAGAGTGCAGGTGACCCACCAGTGATGACATTGGGGTGGGTGCAGGGTGACCCCACAGTGATGACTTGGGTGCAGAGTGCAGGGTGACCCCACAGTGATGACATTGGGGTGGGTGTCCCAGCCATGTGGGCAGCACTGGGATCTGTGCAGCTCCCACAGCCTTCTCTGGACATCCTCAGTGATCCGCTCTTCCTCTCTGCTCCACAATATTCATTCTCTGTCGAGTTCAACAAAGCCTGGCTTTATGGTAGGCACAGCCTCCTGCTTGAAAAGTTGGTAATGAGTATTTTCTTTGTATTCATTTATTAGAAGACTGCTCAGACTGACATAACAAGAGCTAAACAGTAATTTACCTTTCACCTTTATTTTCATCAGTTGTCTGGCTGAAAGTTGAAAGGAGTTGGGAAAACTTGTCAGAACTCTGTGTTCAGTCAAATATTTATAGATCTTTGGGTTAGAAACTGCCAGATTCATATTGTCGGTGCTGGTTTCTCTGTTCCAGCTGCTTTTGTTTCCTCACAGTGGGGTGAAATATTTGTGCCCATCTCCTGTGACATTCAGTCATTTTTGCTGCTTTTTGTAGGTAATGGAGTTCCCCACTGTCTCCTGGCTGGGTTTCCAAAGGAGGAGGTGCTGTTTGCTGTGCTCCAGCCTGTGTCTGTTCAGATGTCACCTTTGTGAGTGACCGACTCTGAGCACACAATCTGCTCTTGTGTATTTTAAATTAAGGAAATAGATTATCAAAATCGCAGCCCACACAATTTCCTCCCGTGACCTCTTCTGTTCAGTGTTACCTTCTTTTATTCAGACACGGTAGTGTGTCATCCCATCTTTGGGTTTGCAGGAGCCTAAAAATAGCAGAAAGTGCATCCCCATCAGTCTGAGTGGAGAGAACGGGCCAGGAGAGCAGCACTGCACATCCCCTGCCCTCTGCTCAGGGCAGGTAAAACCTCAGTTATTAAAAAACTCAGGCTGTGCAAGGCAGCAAAATGCCCAGAATTCCAGAGGACATTGCAGCCTGGAGCAGCAGGCTGAGAGCTGAGCCAGGCACATCTGGGCTCCATCTCCTGTCACCCTGGGGTGCTCTTGCCAAGGGAGAGCTGATTTCCTCATTGCAGGGTCAGCCAGTGCTCAAACCAGGAACAATTCTTTGAGATCAAACAGACCATTAATTTTTCCTTAGAAAAGTGGTTTGGGAGGAGAAGCTCCATGTTTGATGCCCCAGGAATCTCGTTGATGCCTTCATGGCACTGTTGGTGTTCCTTGTGTGATCATGGGGTTCCTCCTGGGCTGGTCTGGAATTGGGTACAGGGGCCCATCAGCACCATTGCTCTGTTTGAGGGTTTGTCCCAGAAATGAAACCCCAATGGCCACCCCAGAGGGGTTGTGACCCAACCATGTCCAGTCAGAAGGGAAAGGAAAGGAACTGTCCCTGGGCAAACTGTGAACAAGAGTCTTGTCCAAAACACAGCTGAACACCCCACCCTGTCACACCATCTGGAGAGGAGGGACCTTTATTCCAAGGAGAGTGATTGAAATAAAAGCATAAAGAGCTGCAGACAAACAGGTTCAGAAATGCAGTGTGACAGTTCCCAAAATCCATCAATATTCATTTAATGTCTCCCCCATTCACTTCTTGCTTCCAGGTACAGAGAAAAGGTGGAAGTGTCCCCTGAATGAACACCTTTCCTCGGATAAGTGACAAAGGGATAAATCCCCTTGTGCAGGGGTTGAGCCTGAGGCAGAGGAAGGAGCCTGTTCAAGGTGTGTGGATGACACCTTTCCTCTGATGACTGACAAAGGGATAAATCCCCTGGTGCAGGTGTTGAACCTGAGGCAGAGGAAGGAGCCTGTTCAAGGGTGGTGGTGCTGCCAAAAGGCTGAGAGTGCTCACACCTTCAGTGCAGGTGTAGCCCTGTGTTCTGTATGGAACAAGGTGACCTGACCCACCAACCAGCAACACAGACTGGGATGTCCCCTGCCTGGGGCTCCTTCCTGGCTGTAGGATGAGGGACATGGTGTCACCAGGACCATCTGCCCGTTTATTGATGGTGTCTGTATGTGTCAGTCATTGCCTCAATGTCCAGGGCTGGGTCACTCCTGCCTTCTGCCCGGCCTGGGGGATTTCTCCACCCCATCCATGTAAACCTGATCCTTTAGAGGCTGCTAAATCCTTTTGGACCTCCAAGGTCACTGAACCTGAGTGTCTGTGTGAATGTTCTTCCAGGTGCTGTGGCTCAGAGCAGGAGTGCCATGCCTGACATGTGGAGAGGGACAGGATTTTTATGTGGCTGCAGTTCACTGCAGAGCATGAAATATGTTCTTGGGTTTTTCTTGTTCCTTTCTCTAGTGCTGCTGGCTGAATGCTGGGATGTGCTCTCTAACACCAACTTCCAACTTCCCTCCTTGGCTTTGCCAGGAGAATTAAACAGGAGTAGACTCCCTCTAATGCTGAGATGTGGAGTTAGAGCTGTCACCACCATAACTGAGAACTTGCTACATAGTTCCTTAATTTAAAAATTGTAATTAAATTGAATTCCTTTTTTTTTTTTTAAACAACTGATCTCCTCTCT
>CM019238.1:17957844-18054284 GCA_009741485.1 Malurus cyaneus samueli | reverse complement strand
AGAGCTGTCTGTACTGCAGCCCTTCTGAGCAATGCCAGCTCCACACTGGGCACAACAAACCTGGCATTTTGGCTGGAGCTTAAAGGCACTTCCTCCACAGGTAAAATTCTCGATCTCTTGGCCTGTATACCATCAGATTATTTTTTTTATTTTTTTCTGGGATGCTGTCAGTGCTGGCTTTAGGCAGGGCCAGTTCAGCACTGTTTATCTGAATGAATCTGTATGGCCCAGGACATGAACTGCTCCACCATCCCCAGTGCTGTCTGCTCCTCTCACTGAACGAGTGCTGGCGTGGAAGGGAAGTTTTACAAAATAAATACTCCTACAGCTGTCAGCAGCTTCCTGGCATCCAGCTAAAAGGAGGCATTTGTTTTCAAATTGCACATTAAAGCTTGGAAGGGATGAAATTGTCATCTCCATCATCAAACACTGCAATATTTGTAATATGGGAACATGTAGGAGCCACAATTGGGCTCACAAACTGAATCTGCAAAGGGATGGAGACAGAGATCCTGCTCTGAGCACATAATTAGCAATCAAACTGACAAATTATTGTTTCTGCCATCAATAACCTGATTTCAATTGTGGATGGAAAAACAAATGACAAGAGACAAAACCCTGGATCTTTCTGCCCTGCTCTGCCTTTGCCTGCTGCAGGATCACAATTAATGAATTCACTCCACTGAACAAATGCCTTGCTACTCTCAGCTGAAGGAGGAAGCATTTTGCAGTTTTGTTGAGTTTCCCTGTATCTTGCCTCTTTTTAGCCTCTTTGGAGCACACAGAGTGGCAGAGGTGTCATGGGCCGGTTCATTTGACATTTCAAAACATGGACAAACAAAAGAATTTAATGCCAAAAAATACCATTTTTTTTTTTCTTTTGGCAAATTGAGGTATCTGTTAATTTAATTTTCAGTGAAGGTTTTTTGGTTTTTTTTTTGAGCACTTGGAAATGGTGTTCAGTGGGTACACCAGAATAAAAGGCTTCAATTTACAGGCATTTCCCCACCAAGATTTCTTCTCAAATTAACATTTTACCAAAATCAGGAAGAAAACATTAAATGTTTCAGCTTCATCAAGCCTTCTGCCCAGGTCCCCAGAGATGACACAATAAAACAAATGAAGGTTTTATTACCATTGAAATACTTCCATGGTCAGTGCTGGGGCTGAGCAGGGCTGGCTGCAGGTACCAGGGTTGGAAATAAAAGGGCCCAGAATGCCCACACTGCCATTTCCACATGGTGACAGCAGTGGGGACCAAGGGAAACCCACCTGAGATGGGAAAATTGTCTCATTTCTGCTGTTGTCAACAAGACAAAGGTGGCACTGGAATTGCAGCTGTTCCAGCAATCTCTGATGTGTGAGCTATAAACAACCACCCCTTTCAGAAATGAGGAGGGACACAGCTTCTGTTAAACAGGGAAAATCAATAAAACATGAGAAGAGACACTGAGAAAACTGATGTGCCAGCTACTATAGCAACACCTTTCTAATCAATGGGGAGAATGCAAAAATAGACAAAGCAATGGACAGCACAGCTGCAATCACCACTCCATGTGTGACCATGCTTCATTTGCATTGTGACATCAATCAGTCAGAACTGAATTTTGTGTGCTACCCTATGTCCCCAGCTCTCTCCTTCAGCTAATGTGCCACATCCTCTACAGAAGTGTTACAAATAAGATTTATCAGGATGACAAATGGAGCTTTCACCGTGCCCTGTGCTGGCCGGGCTCTGCACAGGCAGCAGCTCTGCTAAGAAACAGAAAAAGCAGAGAAAGAAAAAGCTCCCCCTCTGCCCCCTGTCAGAAATGCCCCTCTCTTGGCACACCAAACCATGTGAAAAGGGAGTCAGGCCCACCACAGATGGAATAATCTTCCTGCAGACTCTCAGGGATGGGGAGAAAGTTGTATTTGCCAGGTCTGTGATCAACAGCCCTCATTTGCTGGGTCCTGCAGCAAAATCCCATTTTTAAAACCACCTTCTGTTGTGTTGCTGCATTTATTTGGAAGCTGACTGACAGAGGAGCTGTGCCTGGGGCAGCACAATCTCTGCTGTGCCCTCCCAGCACTGTTCTGCTCTGACATCCCCCTGGCCAGGCACTGCCTCAGTTCCTGTGTTCTGTCAGTGGAGCACACGGAGCTCACAATCACATCCCACACTAATCCACTGCCCAATGATCTTTAAACTACTCTCACATTTATTGCACATTTCTTCCTCTCCAATTCTTGTCAGATTTACCAGGCAGCACATACTAAACAATGCACTTAATATTGATGCTCTGCTTAGTACTATTTTATTTTCACTAACTCCAAGCACTGGATTTATATGCCAGCCTTGCCATGTATCTTTATAAAAACACCAAATGATGTTTTTCTTTTCAGCCAACAAGACTCCTACCACAAGGGAACTGCAGGGGAAAGTCTGAGGACTGCCATGGTTTGTATCTTCAATTCTGAAAGTGCCCACAGTAACAGCCTTTGACAGAACAGATGGAGTTCAGAGCCAAAATAACTCCATCTCCATCACAATGTCCATGACAGTCACGTGAAAAACTCTGAGTGCCCAGAGAGGGCTGACACAGCTCCACCACGATGAAAAACCTGGGAAATTGTGGAGGCAGAGAAGGGCAGCAAACAGGACAGAAACACAGAGCTCAGAGCACAGGCCACAGCCCCCTGAAATCACTGCTGCCCTATTGAAAACATCCACGACTTGAATTGTCAAGCATAACCTTTCTCATCTGCATGGGACAGCAGGTATAACACCCAACAGCTGAGTATTGGAATTTTCTGCAAGGTTTATTTCTATCAACAACAACACCAAATAAAGGAATTACCAGAGCAGGTAGAAATGCCAGCCCATTTACCCTAAATAATAAAAAGAAAAGTACATGCATTTTTCAGTAGATACCTCCTGTTCCCTTCCTTCCTCTGCCAGCTCTATCTGATACTATGAGAGTGGTTTAAGTACTAAAACATCTGAATGTGAATCCCTGCCAAAAGCTGGCTGCAATTAATCCACAACTAGATATTTTGATCACTGGCACTTCCATGGAGACAGATAGCAGGAGCCCGAGTATCTCCCAGCTATCCCCACGTGAACTCTGCTTTCTAGAAGGCCCAGTTCAAATTCACTATATTTAACTCTGGGTTTACAGAAAAAAATGAACTTTGCATTAAAGTTGCCCTCCTGAGGACATCTGCCTGGACTTTCTGCATGCTCTGCAAGCAGCTAGAGAGCTTCCCATTGGAAATCCTCCATATTCAACGTGCCAGAAAGGTACCTTGGAGCCACACAGATAAATCCTGGTTTAACAGCTGTCAGGGGAAGATGAGAGATTAGCCAGAGGGGCATCTCTGGGCACCCAGCACTCGCACTGGATCATGGACAGTGAAATGCAGAGTAGGGAGTGAGCACATGCCAGTGCCAGGCAGCATCACCTCTGCCACAGCATGTGGATATCAGCCTGAAACAGGAAAACCTTCATGCCTTACCCAGAGAGAGGAGCTCTGGAGATTGCTCTGGAGGAGTCAGGAGCACCAAAACCACGCAGAGCCTCAGTGAGAACACAAACACAGCAAACACAGCCGGGATCCTGGAGAGGAGACACCTCCAAACTGCTCGGGCACAGGGATGGGCTGGTATTTTATTTACAGCTGGTATTTTATTTACAGCTGCTGCCATGAGGGGTTTCACTGATTTTGCCAATTATCCATTGCACGCGAGCAGATTAATTCAAAATACAAGTGTTTTGGCTTTTAGACCAAACATGTAACAAACCACCCATTTTTCCTATTCCTCTGCTGTTGTCCTCTGGCACCTCAAAGCCCCACCAGTGGATCTCCAGAGTGCCTTCGAGCAGTTCCTGTGTACAACCCTTGCACAACTTTTCCTCCTGTGCTCTCTTGTCACATAAAGCTCATGGCCTTGCATACAAAAGGACTGAGGCCAGATGAAAAATTTGCAGATAAAATCTTTACAAGCAGTACACAAATTCACAGTGGGTCATGCCAAAAACCTCTGATGTACAGCAAGCCTAATCTTCCTGAATAATTATTTCCCTTCCCCTCCCACACTGCTGTATTTTTCTCTATTTTAGTTTATTTATTAAAACATACATTTGTTTGGAAACAACATACATTACTGAGCTGTTTCTGGTTTAGAAAACAGAATCATTAACATGATATAGCACACAAGTGCATCTCCAGTTCGTGTTATTTTCTGCTTTGTCAGTTTGACTCAGTCTGTTTTAAATTGCACAAGCTATTTTAATGTCCTTTTTGCAATTCAAATCTGCATTCTGTAAGTGCAACTGAAAAGATAACAGTTCATTTTCAGTCTTGCACTTGAGTCTGTTGAAGAAACCTTTAACTGAATATTCTGTTATTTAAACTCTCTTTTTTATTGTATTAATTTTAAAACAACTTTGTTTTAAAAAGCTAGTCAATAAAGAAAGGTGAGGCTTGATTTGAATCTTTGCAGGGGCCTGAAGGCAGAGAGCAGAGCAGAGAAGGGTGATTTGTAGAAGGGAACTGGAGCTGGGACTGGTGGGTGGGAATGACCCAGAGCTGTTGAGTCACAGTGACAATGACACCTGAGAGCAGACCCTGAGAAGCCACCCCAGGCAAAGTCTCTTCCAACTCTTTTTCCTCCCTTGGCCACATCAGACCCTGGAGAAGAGTCTACCTTTGCTTTGGAAAAATCTGCTTCCACTGATGTCCCTTGGACAGATCTCAGAGGTGAATGAAGGGGGAAAGCACAGAGCAGAATAAAACCAGCTCCCTCCTCGCACACATTTCTGTTTCTTTGGCTGAAGCCTTGGATCAGCTCATGAATCACAGAGCATTTTGTCCTAATTCAAAGTGATAA
The DNA here is from genome assembly GCA_009741485.1 of Malurus cyaneus samueli. Lineage (NCBI taxonomy): Eukaryota > Metazoa > Chordata > Aves > Passeriformes > Maluridae > Malurus > Malurus cyaneus. The sequence continues at coordinate 18,049,411 of CM019238.1, read as the reverse complement.
CTGCAAAAGAAATTTGTAATTTATATAAAATTGCCTTGGGTAATAATAATTTTCCTGACTCTGCATTACGCAGTGCAAGAAAAATGATTCCCTGGGAGGACAGGATGGCACTGGGCAGGCAGCTGTAAATTCAAGAGGCAAAAAGGCAGGACAAGGTTTAGTAATTATTGGACCATGCTGAATTTATTCTTACAAGGAGCAAACAGGGCCAAGGCCACCATGGGGTTTGGCCACCAGCCCACTCTGAGTTCCCCTGGTGCCCCTGCACCCAGCCCAGGCACTCAATGAGCTCCCATTCCTCAGAGCACCATAGAGTGTGACCATAAAAACATCTATGCTAACAGCACAGGAAGAGAACTGTTACTGAAATTATCCAATTTTAATTAATGTTCATTCTTTAATTACTTGTCTTTGAAATTAAATTGCTAAAAGTTGGGATGCTGGAGCACCCCTAGAGGTTAATGCGTTGTTCCTCTCTGTCTTGTATAAAACCTTTAATGTTTTATATTTAAAGGTAAGCTGCACAGCTTTAGAACACCTGTAGGACTTGAGAATGTCACTGGGATTTTTGTGGGTTCCTTGCAGGAAGCTGCAGGATCATGACTGGGCCAAAGGCACTCACAGCTCAGCAATCTCCAACACACTGCAATCGGGCTGCTGCTTTTCCAGCAAACTGGAATAGAGAGGAAATCACTGTTTTAACTGACCTCCACGTGAGTTTATCACTCGACAGAGAAATAACATCTGTGACTATCTGAGATTGTCGTATTTTTGGGTGGGAATGGAACAGCTTTTATTCTGAGACACCACCATCCCATAGGTAGGTATTACCATAACCCAATTATTGCAAAAACAGACACCATCAGCCCTTTGCTCTACTATTTTGGGATACTATTTTGAACACAAGTTTTATCTCAAGGAGAGCAATCCTGGGTGGAAATTGCCCATCCTGGGACAGCAGTGATGAACTCTGCAGAGCAGCTCCCCAGAGATAAACTCTGATGGACTTCTTAGGGCAGCAAGACTGAGCTCACACAGGGACTCAGAGGGGGAGAGAATGAGAGAATGACTCGTGAAACAGAGGTTATAGAGAAAGATTGCTAGAAATAAAACAGGGAATGAAAGTACAGAGTTTGGCACCTGAATAAGAAACAGCTCCAGCAGGAGAGGAGAGATAAATATAGAACCCCTCTGAAACACCAACTGAAGTCACTGGTGCCTTTCAAAGGTATGGGATGGAGTCTTTGGGGATGTGCAGGACTCAGATGATAAATTGGGCTGCAGCCAAACTCCTCTCAGTGCACACATCTCAGCAAGAGTGGATTCCAACAAAGTCTGGCCAAGGACTTACAAAGAAAATGTCTCCAAGTGTCCATCTCAACGTCATTCTGTTGGAAATAAGCTGACTTTAAAAGTTGGCAATAAAACTACTATAAAAAACCCAACTCCAAACCACATCACTAAAAAAAAACCTGGCAGGAGTGCTGGGTTTGGTTTTTTTTTTACTATGTCCTTTGAAAAATTAGTTTTTAAAAGGCACCTTTTCAATTCTGTTGAGAAAGTACAAATTCTGCTATAGGAGAGATGATATCAATAACAAATTGTCATACTGCTGCCTTGTGATTTTCCTCAGCCTCTAGGATGAACAATTACACTCATGCTTTCATTTGCATGTGCAAATTAAAGAATCTGCATAAACACAGCAGACAGAAATTGGCAGCAGCCTGCAGAAGTCATGTACTTCATTAAACATTCATAAGGATATGAGAAGCTAATGGTGTGATTGGGATGCACTGTTTGGAGCAGCCAGTTATTGCATGTGTGTGCTGGTATGTGCAGAGCTGTGACTGTGGAGATGGAATGGCTGCTGCTGTGCTTTGTGAGCAGTTGGGTGCTGCTGGAGGGGCTCTGATCCTCAGGGATGAGGCAGATCCTCTCTTGGAGAGCACAGCAGTTCCTCTGGCAGGAATGGCACAATAAAGATGCTGTTACTCAGGGTGAGCACAGGAACTCATCTGCTTTGCTCTGGAGTTCTCTTCTTCTCTCAGGTAACTTCTCCCACTCTGAGGTTTCCATTGAGGCTTCCAACTCCTCTCTAACACAGAATCCTTCTGACCACTGCAGCTCTGGTTTGTCATGGTCTCAACCCACAGCACTCGGTGTTTAAACACTGCAGGCACCACCAGTGATAAAGGTTTGTGCAGTAATTATGGTGGGCCATGTAGCTGAGCAAGGTATAAAGAATTTTCATTATTAATAAAGAATTACATCTCCTTGTTTAAAATGAGGACAGACTGAAGAAGGAAGTCCAACACCTTCTCAGGAGAGTCATGGGATGGAAATGCAGCGAGATAAAGGCCTTCCTCCCTACAAGAACATGCTTTGAAGATCTCAGAGTCCTTTCAAGATGAGATGAGAAAAGAGTATCAGGGTGACTCATTTGGTCTAAATGTCCTACTTCAGCTCTGCTAAGTGCCAGATACTGTCTCCATAGTGAATATTTACTTTGAGATTAGAACAAAACAGCAAAAGGCACAGAGAAAAGATTTCCTCAAGGAGTACACAGGTAACACAAGGTAAGAGATAACATTTCTTTTTGGGGTGCCAGGACCTGTTCATGGGTAAGGCCAGGACCAGTTTGAGAATTAAAAATCATTTTCTTAAAATTGAAGTTCTACAACTGCTCCTGATGCTATTACTGAAGCTTTTCTGATACACAGAGCCTGGTGAGAGGCAGAGAAGGTGCAGGAAACAGGAGCAGTGGAGGGTAAAGGCTTGGGGGATGCTGAAATAGGAATCTGTAACCTGCTGCTGCTCCTGCCCACTGCCCCCAGCCCCAGCAGGCTCCTCTTTCTCATGATGTCCAAACAGTTTTGAGCATCAAATCCTTCACTTCCCTCTTTCTAATGGGAAACATTAAATTTCTCTACTGCTCAGGACTGCTGTGATGAATTCCATGTTCAATCATGAATCATTGTGGCAATAGGAACACATTAACTCCTGAGGGAGTAAAAAAAGAAGAAATCAAACTGAACTCTGTGAGGGGGCTCTGATCTCATTTGCAGACAAGTAAATATTGAGTATATCTTGGATTTTGGTGGAATTACTCTGGATTTGCATTGTCTGAGCCTGAACTAAGCCAGGCCCAGGCTGTGCTCAGGTAAGCTCATTAAACACATGCCAACCCTGTGACTGCTGGGAGCACTCCCATGTTTAAAGTTAATCTCGTGCTTAAAAGCTTTGGGGGATCAGGGCAAGAGGGCTCAGCCTCTGATGGGACTGAGCTCTTCTGCTTTATGTACTGAGCTTGTGAAGTGAGTGCAGTGTCAGCACTGCCCCAGTGCCCTGAACAGAGGGTTATCAGTGAATCACTCAGGCAAAGACAGCTTCTCTTTGGGGAAACTGCCATTAGAGAGTGGCAGCTTCAGACCTTTGGTTTCTGGTCCCTGTCCCTCCCCTGAGATCATCCTTCACTGCAGATGTGGTGCCACAGCTGCTCCATGGGTATCCACAGACAGGATTTAGGAGTGCACTCTCATTTAATACTGGAGGATGCTCGGGGACTGCTCACTGCTGCTCCTGTCCAGAACTGGGAACAGAACAAGGGAAAGCTCCACAATCCCCACAGACAGGATTTAGGAGTTTACCCTCATTTAATACTGGAGGATGCTCAGGGACAGCTCACTGCTGATCCTTTCCAGAACCAGGAACAGAACAAGGGAAAGCTCCACAATCCCAGGAGGGAGGACCTGACAGGGGCAGGGAAAAGCAGAGCCAAGACTGAGGTTTTGCTGAGGGAAAGGGCAGTGAGGAGGCACAGAGAGCTGCAGGATCAGTCAGTAACACACTGCCTGCCCTCCCTGGCACCAACAGCTCCGGCACACAGCTCAGGGTTAAACAGTGAGGAGAGCTGAGGGAATAGCAAACCTTTGCTTTTCAGCTCACTGAAATCAGAGACATGAGGAAAACCATGGAATGTTATGAAATGTGATTGATTTACTGTCAAAGCACCATACCTGGATGGTTTCAGGGCCCCATTGAGGGAAGCAGCAGCTCCTGTCAGGCTGCAGAAGCTCAGCAGCGATGCTGAACCTCCACTGGTGTCACTGTGCCTGTCCCCAATGTCCTGGACACCTGTGCCTGGCTCATCTTTATCATTCCTCACTGGACACAAAGCCATTTTTAGTCCTGAGCAATATGCAAAGTTTAAAAACCTCTCACAATTCTGTGGTTTCAAACACAGTTCTCCTCCCCCTTCTTCTTTCCTTTTCTCCTTTAAAATGCATAAATACCCATGCATTACCATAATTAAATGAGCGAGCAGGGCTAATAGGACTGATTTGGTCGAGAAGAAAAGGATATAATTAGAGTGCCAAATAACAGCACTATCGATGGTGACAGGATGCTTGGAGCACCAAAGGGACACTCTGAATTACAGCACAAAGGCTCCAAATTTCTGCTGGTGACAGAAATGCCAGGGGACATGGAGCAGGGGGAGAGGCAGAGCCCACACCATGTGCTGACCCATCCCACCTCTCCCTCACCCCAGGAGCAGCTCTGCCCTCAGCCCACGGCCAGGGATGAACAGAACAAGCACTGTCAAGGGCAGCCACAAAGCTGCTTCTTTCACATTAGCATCCTTAACATTTCCTATCTAATCAGATTTCCTGTTGGTTGGGGAAAGCTGCCTTTCCTCATTACCAGCTGCTAGCCCAGATTTCCCTCTCCCCATCCCCAATCCGTGTTTTGCCATGCTTGTCTGCTTTTCTGTGTAAAAAGGTTATGTATGCCTGGAGGAGATTAAATTACCAAAAAAAAAAAAAGAAAAAGGCAAAAAAAAAATCCCACATGAAAACAGAACTACGGGCAAGTGTCCAAGGCTCCTGATTGTGTGACTGTGACTAACCAATGGGTGTTTTTAAAAACATTTGTCTCATTTTATTCCCTCCCATGGACGTAACAATACAACTCAAATTAGTTTTCCAGGAGCTGACTTCTTTTTATGTAACCATGTTTTGTACAGAGAGCAGCAGCAGCTTATGTTTAAACTATTTAAGAGAACAAATAGCTGCAAAATGTACTTCAGATGGCCCCTCTCCTGTCAGCAGTGTGTTCCTGGCTGGAGGGAAGCTACAAAAACACTCTGAATTTGCTGCTGCTGGGATGTGAATGTAAACAATGCCCAATGCCCACAGGAGCCAGAATCCAGGTGAGGATGTCACTCTGCTGGTTTGATGGCATTTGAGAGATCCCCAACACTGTAAACTGCAGAATGACCTGGGCAGAACAAGGCTGCAGTGATGCAGAATAAAGCAGAATAAAGGAGAATAAAGCAGAGCAGAATAGAGCAGAATAAAGCTTTAACACAGTCCCACGTTTCCCCAGCATTAGGGAGGGCAGCATCCCATCTGAAGTGCAGTCCAGACTGGCAGGCATCACCCTGCTGGCACTGGGCTCAAATGGAAATTTCCATTTTTTGGGAGGATCTCATCCTTGTGATTTCCTATTGTTCTCCTTCCTTCCCCTCCCACCCCTCGCTGCAGCTCCTGGCCAAGGACTGCACGTCCTCAGGGTGATATCAAAGGTGCTGGCCCTGGGCTGCTTCCTGAGGTGTTCTTGAGGCACAAGGGTGTCGTGAATAAAGATGAAACATGGATTTAATTTCCTCATTCCCCCTTTTGCTTTCAGAAATAGGCCTAAGGTATGAGAAACGATGGAGCAGCAGGCTCAGGTACCAGCAATGGTATTTAATTCTTTCAGCAAATAGCAGAGTGTTCCCCAAACACTCCTACAAAAAGCCTGGAAAATCTTTTACCTGGTAGCATCCTACATGCCCAGGGAGTCCAAATCCTGAAATGATAAATGAGGCTCCCCGAGCATTGACCCTGGATAAAAATGGTTAAAAGGTGCAGAGAAATCCATCATCTAAACAAAAGAGTGGCAGAGTTAGAAACATGCAGGCTTTACTCTGTGACCCCATTATTCAGATAAAAAAGGTGCATTTTTATACTCTCTGCAGAATCTTTCAAGTCTGCAATTTTCCATAAAACTTCCATTATGACATTTCACTTGGAGAGCTTTGCTTGCAGCTTCCCAGTTGTCATACTTTCCAGTACCTTCAAAAATATGTAATTTATGTCACAGTAATGAGTTGAAACATTTCTTTTCCTTTACCCTAACTGCACAATTGAGCTGTTAACTGCTGGGCTCTCACTGGAAGGAATTCTGCTAGGATTTGTTTCAGCCACTCCATTAACTTTGATGATGCAGGGTTTGCATGGAAAGCACAGTTCAGATCACAACCAAAATTTTTTAAGCTTTATGCCAACAAACCACTGAGGATGACACACATGAGCCTGTCATGGCTCTAATGCCATCACCAAGCAATTCACAGATTTGGAAAAAACACACGAAATGCAGCCCAGGCAATCTGAGACACAACAGAGGTTAAAAGGATTCTGAATCAGGAATTTTCCCTCCCCTGCTAGAGGCGTCTTTCAGAGAAACACACTCAGAAATCACACACAACAGGAATTGGTGTTCCTCTGAATTTCCAGGCACTCTGATGGCTGTAGGACAGGCCAGCATTGCTGGAGCCTGTCTGACAAACAGTGCAGCATTCCTGGAGGAGAGGAGCAGGGATAAACCAGGGAACACACACTCATCCTTGTGCAGGGCAATAAAAGATGACAAGCTTCCTCTCAGAACTAAACATTTCCACTGAGAGTGAATAACAATGCCATATGCCACAGGGTAACAGAGCTGGGGCTGCAGACACACAGAGCAGGTTCAGGGGAGCCCAAGCTCTGCGTGTCCAGGCACTGCTGCTCCCCAGAGCCTGCACTTCCCAAATTCCTCAGCACTGAACCAAACACATCCCCAGGAGGTTCAGGTTCTGGAGAGATGGCCCAGCATTGCTCCTCTTCCCTTCTTCCTCCTGCACGGGCCCCTGGGGTGTAAATTGGAGATTATTCACTGAAATGATCAAAGCCACTCTTCAGCAGGGATCCAGCTGCAGGGTCAGTCCACTGAAATCACCACAAACTTCTGCTGCAGTCACACATGAGCACACCAAGGTTTAAATACAGCCTGGCAGCCAAGGATGCTTTGGCAGCCCCCACCTTTCTGTGCCTCCAGGATGTGGAATCTTCTGCTCACCTGGAGAAGCTCAGCTCCATCATCTTCCTACAGGAGGGCAATGTGAGCAGCTCTGGGCTCCAAATTTACTCTGAACAACACAAACCCTGACAGACGATAGGCAATCAGATGATAGGACGTCTGCTAATCCAGAGGAGTGTTTCAGGTTCACCTTTCCTTCATGTTTGATGAGTTAAAAAATCACAACTTCCATCGAGTCAGCCCCTGAACTGAGAGGACAACTGGGCTTTCTTCAACCCCCAATTTCAACAGTCAGTTGTATCAGCACTAAAACAAGAAACCTCTCCCAGGCCTTGAACCAGAATGTGTATCAGAGTTAATATTCCTGGCACAATGATAAATGCTATTTTAATAAAATACTTCTATTTAAAAAGACACAAATCTCTCAGAGGTGGTACAAAGAACATTCATGCAAAATCTGGGGAATGGAACAAGAGAAAGCATTGACTGAAATATTTTGGGCCAGCAGTGACAGCTCAGCTGATGCCCATCCTTACAGAGAGGAGAACACAAATGATTTGTAATAACAGCTCCAACCTGATCCCTCTGCCACTCCTGCAGACACAACTGTGGCCAAATCCAGCCCTGAATATTTCATCTTAAACATTTGTACCAGCAGCAGCATTATTTGTCTTGGCAGATACTGGAGCTTAGGGAATACGAAGCAATAATGCAAAACACATATGGAACAGTAAGAGAAAATATTGAAAAATATAATTTTAAATAGCTTAACCTTATGCACACTAGATGAACGAGATACACCTCATTGACAATTTCATATTAGTAAACACAGCATGAGAAGAGACCATACCTTTGATTTATCTGAAAAGAAAAACAATCTACTTATATTTTTTCTGCTCTGCATGCATGTCATTTCCCAAAATGCAACCCGGCGTGCATTACAGACAAATTCACCCTGCTTGCCCCGAGTCGAGCTGCCACGAGCATTCTCGAGCGCTGTGCAGAAGCCTTATGGAGTGCAAGGTGCTGGGGAAAAGCTGAGTCTGAGCTAAGGGCTGCATTTCCAGCAGAGTGCAGCTTCAGGAGCGACTGCACAAACCCCACCAGGAATCGATGCTGGTAAATTAGCAAGCAGCTTTGGGCAGCCAAAAACACGGGCAGTGTGTAATGATGAGAGCTGGAACACACAAACTTTATTTCATAAAAAGCAGCGCCGTTTGTCCCTCGAATGAGCCCCGAGGTGCTGGTTCCCCCAGGAGCTGCAGACACTGCCAGGCAAGCAAAGGGACATGAGGACATCCCCTCCCTGAGCACCCCCAGAACACACAGAGAGAGAGAAAAACAAACAGAACATGGACCCAGAGTGCCACAAACCTTCCGGCTCTGTGTTCTCTTTGAGGTGCACTTGCTTCAGTGGGCAGCAGAAGATTTCGTGACACTTAGCACGAAAAGGGGACTCTTTTTTCTTTAATTCCGCAGATTGGATGGAATCTTGCCGTAACATAATGTACTCCTGAGTGCCAGGGGGAGCGTCATCCATAACTGTGGTCACCACACAACAAAATGAACCCAAGTTAGAGCTCGAGGAAAGCAATCCACAGAATCAAATCAACTACACAATGGCAGGGTGGGGAGAGACAGAGGGGAAGAAAGGTTCACAGGAAGGAAAATAAACTTTAAAGTGTAAAGTGTCTTAGTCATGGTGGTAGAAGGGTGGGAAAAAAAACATTTACTTTTATAAACAACACTTCCCATAAACCTCAGTACTTCAAACCATTTCATGCAGATTTAATAAACAGTAGAATAAAACTTTGCTCCAAAAAGCAACAGAGCTCCCTCCTATATGTGCTTTATTGTCCTCTAGCACCCCTGTTCTGCATGCAGATCAAGAACAAAGCAAACCAAACGTGCTTTTATGGACTCTCCAAAGGCAATCTGTGCATGAACACCCGTGAGCAATCGCTCCCCATCTGCAGGAGCACCAATGTGTGTGAATTCCCCACATTTATTCCTGATCAGGATAAATGATCACACCCCATCCCTGAGCAGGGGTGAGAACCCAGGGACATCTGATTGATCATTTTCAACAGATAGAAGAGTCCATGTGCAAAGAGAAACAACATTAATCCTTCTGATGGTTTTCACGTAAAACAGCAAATAATTTTAAAAGTTTATCTTCTAAATCAATACTGTTATTAACAACATAAATGATGTGCAGTTTGAAATGTTTTCTGAATGTGGTCAGATTATTAAATGGCAAAAAGATAAAATGCAGAACATACAGATAGCTCCAGCTACCTCAAAGTATTACATTACCACAAAGAACTGAAACACTTTTCCACTATCACAAAAATGAAGCCTTAATAACAGAGATAGTGAGAGATTCCTCCGCTCACAGCTTTAGGCACACATCATCTCACAAGAACAAAAATTAACAGTTTTTCACAAGACAGGTTCTAACCACCAGCTGTTATTTATAGTGTAACACAGAGATATGAAACTACAGCCAAAATCAAACTCAGATCCCACAACCCTATGTTAAAAACCCACAAAAATAAAAATAAAAAAAAAAATCCAAGAATTAGGAAAGTAAAATTTCAGTAATGAGGAACGTAACTATTGATAGACTCATGTAAAACTGTCAGCCATTAATTCTAACAATTTAACTGTTTCCTAAATATCTGCCAATGCACAGACATCTGAAAAACCTGCCCGATTTAAACATGGATCCCATCAAACAAATATTATCCTATTGCATTTTCGTGCACTTGATTTCACCCTCTGGTAAGGGTCACATCTCAGTGACAAATTCAACGTGACAGTCTTTGCATTCACTGTGGGCAATGAGGTTTTCTTTCAAAACCTCATTAATGCACCACAGAAACTTTGCACCTTGGCTGTTGTTTCTTCATTAGGGCACACATGACATCAATAATAGACACTAATAATCCATATTAAGGGTCATTAAAAGGAATGCATTAATTGCTAGGAGAGCACAGGTAGCTCCAAAAAGAGCAGCAGGTCCAGAAGCACAGCACTAACACAGCCCCAATGCTGGAATGATGTATGGGCAACTTAATTGGTGTCAGAGCTCTGAAGGAACAGATAAAACCCTTCTGTGCCGTGATGAATGGCCTCAAGTCAGGCTGAGAATTTATTACAAAATGAGGAATAACCTCTGACCCTGCTGTGTCCTTTCCCTGCTATGANTAAAACCTTTCTGTGCCGTGATGAATGGCCTCAAGTCAGGCTGAGAATTTATTACAAAATGAGGAATAACCTCTGACCCTGCTGTGTCCTTTCCCTGCTATGATGACAGCCAGACACCCTCTGGAGCCACTGAAATCACAGCTGCAGGACCTCAGGGCCCCAAGAACCACAGGCAAGTCTAAACGACACAGAATGGAATGGAAAAAGCTTCAAAAAGCTGATGGTGGCCATCCCTGGTGATTAAAGATCAGCAGAGCACAACCATGAAAGGATCAGCATTAAACTGTGAGGAAACACTTGGGAAAAGGGAGAAACATCAGCAGACATTCTCTGTGTGTTCACCAATGGATAAAATCACACGTACTAAAGAACCACACAGGCAAGAGCAGGAGAGAAACCATCAATTGTCAGGAATTGCAGGAATGCAAAGCAGTGTTTATAGCCTGTACATGGAGCAGAGGACACTGCCTGCACTCAGTCCCTGGATCTGCTCTCCCTCCTCTGTGCACTGCACACATCCACACATCCACATCAGCTCATTTGGGCAGCAATCACCAGCCAGCACCACGCTCAGATTGGGAGCAAAGCACCCAGAGCAGCCTGGCAGATGCTCAGCTCCACTCCATCCCGGGGATGTTGTCCTCAAGAGCAGAGAGAAGAAACATTCACTGGGCTCATCCACATTTCCTTGGCACCCTCCTGAAGGCAGAGGTGTAACCATCGTGCCAGCCTCCATTCAGCTGTCTCTGCTGCTGTATTTCAGCAGTGTTTTTGTGTTTTTAATCTATTCCTAATGTAGTCCCCATCCTCATGGGTAGAACACATCAATGTTCTACGTTCTCATCTTCCCATGAATAAAACAGGGATAAGGCTTCATATATCACAGACATGGGTTATTAATACACTGCTAAAGAACTTGAATATTCTCAGATGAAAATGATAAATAAATGCTACACAGCTTTGAAAAAAATTAATCTTTTTTTTCTCCTCACAATCTGATGGAGACCAAACCCACAGCAACCGTACACACATGAGAGGAATTTGCTCAGCACCGAGTATAAAATAACTGCAGTCACCATTATGCTTCCTGCGTCTAAACATTCAGCTTGCTAAATAACACCCTGTAGCGCATTCTTTAGTTCAAATAAAATAATAATTACATTAATAAAAACTTCCTGTCAACAAGCCAGTAGGAAAAAAATCTCTTCTTCCTACAAGCTTTACTGAGAGAAAGCGATCTTTAGGATGACTGCTGGCACCAGGATGTTTTTCAGGATAAATTCAAACATGTTTACTTTATATAAACACACCAGCTAAACAGTCCTCTGGTTTGTGTCTCTCTCTTATGTCCAACTGCATTTCAGTCCCATCTAGAATTGCCAGAAACCATAACATCAACGCTGTCCATGGGCCTTGGCTCGGGTTCCAACCGAATAATCTTTGATGTAATTCTGAGTTTAATAAAGCTGTAAGGAAATATTTTCCCCCCTGGTTTTACATAGGGAGGTTTCAGCTCTGCTAGCTAAAGGCTGTAGCAACCATGGAGTAAATAAAACCCAGGCAAAACAAATGCTCCTGTTCTTGTTGAACTATTGTTCTTGTATGTATGACACTATTTAACACAAAAAAATTAATACTTCCAAGGATCCATTCCCTCCTTGAAAACTTTTCAGGTCATTACCTTAAACACGAATTTTCTTCCTCCTGTGGTTCCCTAACTTTTCCTAGTCTGGTTAGTTTTACACGCTGTGATCCCCAGGATACTCACACTTACAATAAATTAGATTTGCTGCCATTTTCAAAGGACTAAAGTCTCATCTCTACACTCGAGGTCTTCGAGCCACAGAGAGCAGTAGAGAACCCCTTAAATCCTGCACCCACAAAGTGAAGAGAATCCTGCACCCACAAAGTGAAGAAAATCCTGCACCCACAAAGTGAAGAGAATCCTGCACCCACAAAGTGAAGAGAATCCTGCACCCACAAAGTGAAGAAAATCCTGCACCCACAAAGTGAAGAAAATCCTGCACCCACAAAGGGAAGAGAATCCTGCACCCACAAAGTGAAGAAAATCCCTTCTCAGTGGCACAGGGGAGGAATTGCACCCATTGCGTGTGTTTTTTGGGCAATGAGAGCAGTTGGTGCCTTCCCAGTGTCACCTTGGTGGGAACAGAACAGTGACCCTGACAGAGCCTCTCCATCCTCTGCCCTCCTCAGCCACAAAAGGACAAAAAGGGCACCAGGGGGGTCACTCAAGCCCTGGGGCTGTTTAGAGTTACGTAGGAATTTTTTTTTTTTTCCTTTTAGGGGAAAACATTATGCTATCAAGTTGCTTTCAGCTCCTTACAGGAACAGCCTAAAAAAAAACCACTCTCTAAAATAACTTTCTTCAAAGGACAGCAAAGGGTAGGAAAGTGGGGTACTTTTCTGTAGCAACGTTTTCCTAGTTGAGACAGCTGATGAAAATCTCTCAGATTTACGTGTAATAAAAATTCCTTTTGTTTCTTTTCATCACTGCTTTGTTTTCCCCCTAATTTTTCTCAGCTGAAGGTGTGATTTTTTTGTTAGCCACCTGGACAACATAATAAACTCATAGCACAACAATACTTACAATCTAGTTGAAAAAATTCTATTTTGGGGTTGTAATACACTCAAAACCTCTTAATGACACCACAGTCTATCCAAACCATTTCACTCTGAAGCTTTGCCAAAATCTTGATGAAGTATTCTCACCAAACAGCCCTGGCACTTCTGCATCACCCAGAAATCTTATTTTCAGCTTGCAGCTGTGTGCTCCCAACTTTGAAGTCTGGTTGACTCTGACTTGCAGTTTTCACAATGAAGACAATATTACAGGAAGCACAAGCAGCCAATTCTCTGATTTTTATTCACAGCAATCCATTTCTGGAGCCCCTGGTTTTGCATCACTCCTTTCTCCCCGATACACCACCAAAACCAGGCACCACACCAGCTTATTTCAAACTGAGAGAAACAAAACAGCAAAAATACCTCGTGAAGGACACAACTTTCTTTAGATGACTTTTCAGAACTCAAAGGAGGCTGAAAATGAGCTGTGATTGCATCTGGAAGCTGCTGAGGGATGAGAGGTGCCAGGGACAGCCCAATCCTTCACTCCTGTGGGTAAAGGGGTCTGGTCTTTGTTCTCAAACCAATACTCCAAATTTCCTCCATGGCAACTATTTCCTGTGCTTGGTTTTGAACTGATATTAAAAGGGCAGTTTTATGGCATGCATGAATAGAGCATTAATTTTGAGATGGGCAGGAACTGTCTCTGAGATTTCAGATACACAGGGAAGCAAATCCTTTACCCAGCAGAGGCTTTCAATATTTGGAACGATTTTCAAATTTCACCATCCACTCAAAGGCTGCAGCTCAAGCACAGGTGAATTTATCCTCTCCAAGACAGAGCTCCTCCTGCTTTAGAAGGATTGCAGTCCCTTCTGATAAATTCAATGAAATCCTTATTAGACCAGGAAGGAAGGAAGCCAAAATTACATGCTTAAAATCTACTTTAGGCAAAACATTTCATGCTGAATTAATTCTTAAGGTTTGCACAGCTCCACCTTCATTCCCACATCAAAGAATTTCTCTGATGATTTTAGATAGTGATTTATTGTCTGATTTGAAACTACTTTCCATTGTGAAATATCTTTATATTTTGAATAAGCAACTGCCTTGTGATCAAAATTGAAAGCTGAACAGCTCTCTCAACCATATGTAAGAATTTCTAAACTTTTTGATCTGCTGAAAGATTCTGAAATATCCACTCTTCAGGTCAAACACACAGAATCATTTTTTCATATCTTCCAAAAATATTTGCATAGAACACTCCCCCTTGACCTAAAAGAGTAATTGGATTAACTGGCAGCAGTAATAGGCTGTTATCCCCTGAAAAGACCAGCCCAGATAAGGCTGCATTTAGATCCTGGTGGATAATGAAGACAAAGACACACAACATCAAAAATGTGTTGATAAATGCTGCTAAGAATGCATCTCCTGTTCCCCTGTGGAAATGGCACCAATATTTGTGCAGAGCTGATTTCCAACTGTTCAGGGACTCAGCTGCACAATGGACTGGGTTAATCTCACTGGAACTGTGGTGTGGTGTGAGCAGAACCTGCAGGGATGGGAACCACGGCACAAATGGGACATTTGGGGACACACGGCACAAATGGGACATTTGGGGACACTGCTGACCCCTCAGCACAATGGATGGGACATTTAGGGACACTTCAAAGCACAGAAAAGGAACCAGCAGAAGCCAAAGGCCTGGCTGTGCCATGGAGAGGTGCAGAGTGTTCTCACAGCCCTGGGAGCAGCAGAACCCTGCCCATGCTCTGCTGCAGCACCTCATCCTCACAAACAACTCTGACCACAGATGCTGAGCAGCAGAAAAGTCCTTTCAGGAAAAAACACCATCATTTAACCTAAAATTAACATTACTCTGCATTTTAAGGTTGGAAGTTATTTTTAACAGGTTAGAGATTAGGCTTACGTACATAGGGTCACTATGTACAAACACTCGTACACAGAACATTTCAGTTTTGAAAGTCAAATGAAAGGCTGCAATATTTGCTCACATTATTTTCTTAGACTAAGCTTTAGTTAAGCTGAATTCCATCCACAGGTGATTCTGCACAAATCACTTGTTGCACACCTCAAAAATGTACCCATCAATTGACCCCCTCCTGACAAATCCCCCTCAGCTGTGGCTCAGTGGGGTCAGGGACACAGCAGGACAAACCCCTCTGTCCCCCGGGTGTGTCCCCTGCTGGAGCAGCATCCCCAGCCCAGGTGCCAACATTGTGACTGCACAATTCACTCAAATAATCTGACAATTGCCAGCTCTTTCTCCCCACATCTGGCCCATGCAGAGTTGTCATTATATCCACTCAAACATCCTCTCAATTGAGGATGATGTGCAACAACCCCACAGTACCCCATTCCCCCTTCCCTGACACAAAACCACTGCATTTCGAAGCCTGCACTTCACACAGTTTTAGAAATTGTACTTGAAAATATTTTCCCCTCTCTGCACTCACTGAAGCCTTTCAGACATACACAAACCCATGTGCAGTTATGCTGTCACTCTACTGGTGTAGCTACAACACAATTGCTGCATGCACAGAGCAGGGTTTAGCTTTCCGCTGTTAATCAATTTAATCAGCAAAAGACAAATCAGCAGAAGATTAAACTGCCATTTTCCTGTTACTGCCCATCTTGATGATCACTTGTAGGGCCGGAGTAGATGTTCTGTACACTGAGATCTTGCTCAGCTCCCCAACACCTTTCATCTGTGCAGTGCCATGGTATTCCCATCCTATCTGCTCTGTACAGCAACCTCAGCACACACAATTACAGTCATTTTCACACACTATGGCCTTAAACGATATTATTATTTCACTGAAAGTGTAGCTCTCCATGCACTGGACAGCTGCTGGATGGTCTGCAAGGCAAGGTGAGCGAGGCAATGAGCACCAGGTCACCACAGCAGAGGGTTCTGCTCCTTCTGTGAGCAGTGAATGTGCAGCGATGGAGCAGGGAGGAGCATTTTCACTGCCCTGGAGCAGCGCGGAGCAGCACAGAAGTGATGGCAGCACCGAGATATCTGTGTGCACTTGGGAACAGGGATGTATGTGCACACACCTAACAGAGATATCTGTGCACACTCCTGACAATGGAGATATCTGTGCACACTCCTGACAATGGAGATGTCTGTGCACACTCCTGACAGTGCAGATGTCTGTGCACACTCCTGGCACACACAGGGCTGGCACTGTGACCCACAGCGATTGCCATGCTATAGTTTAAGTGCTGCCAAAAGAGAGTTAAACCCAAGCCTGTGCAAAGTCAAGCCATAAATATCCCATGAGTGACTGTGGCCCAGCAGATCCCTGCTCCGCTCTCCAGCCCAGCCAAGGCCAGCGTGTCGGGCACTTGTCCCTGACTGAGTGACACGCTGTCACCAAGGGGAAGGGCACAGCCACAAGGTCGCAATACAGAAATAAACTGCAGATCTTTACAAATCAGCACACATTTCCACACAGTTTAGCTTGAAATTGAGATGTTCCTACAGGTGATCCCCATGCCTGGGTGGCTGCCACTGTCTGAGCTGGCACAGCCACCATGGTCCCAGCTATGGCACACAGCTCTGCCCCGGGAACTCCTGCACAAACACATGCAAACACTCCAGATGCAATGCACCATTCGGAATTTACTTCTCCACAAATCAAAAGGCAAAACGATCACATAAGGTCGTTCTGTTAAAACAGAAATAACAGTGGAGTTTATTGCTTTGTGCATTTTTATACCACGTTGCGTAATGCGCTCGCATTGATGTTCAGCACCGTAAATGACATAAAAAACAACCCAAGGCAGCAAGAGCAGCAGAGCTCTGAGAAAAAAAATAAAAACATCACATTTCACATTCCAGAGCGTGGACTGAGTGCTTCTGTCCTCTAGCTTACAGCACTCTATCAAAGTTAGCACAGACAAATGTACGTCTTAGAGAAAAGACATTGTTTCAACACTGAGCTGTAAATTAGCTCCCGGTTTTTAGGATGTACTAAGTGGTCATTATTTGAGCACAAGAAAAAGCCACTCTTTTCATACTAAGGACATTGCATATTGAGCATTTCAGCTGGAGAGCTGCCCCTGGAGATACAACATTCACTTTTGTACTGCTTTGAAATCATCCATACAAGAGAAAAGTCACTATTCTGTGTCATTACTGTTTTTATGCCTATCTGGCCTTTAGATACCTTCAAATAAATGAAAAAAAAAATATTCTGAAAGTTGATTCAAAAATTTTAAAACATGAGAAGGACGCTGCTGCTGTAAATGTCTAAACTTATGGATTAATACCAGCCTCAGTTAAACAAAAAAAAAATCAAGAAAGGCTTCGGAGCAATTTGCAGCAGCTGAGTATTTGGTCTAAACAACTGTCAAAACAAGTGCTCAAGCACACAGGGCCCGTGAGCCCTCATTACCGAGCCCTGCTCTGCTCTGGACAGCTCCGTTTGCAAACCCTGCTCTCAGCAATATTTGCAGTTTAATCACCAGTGCCAAGAGCCCTTCTGTTGTATCCTGCCCTCCATGCCACATAAACATTCACAGAATTTTTAATATTAGCCCCCACATCTCTGCTTGCTGCTTAAGCGACTGCGGGAAAACTCCAAATTAATTTGGAACAGCTTCTCCAAGAATTCATTTCTAGAACAAGGTTCTTTGCAGGTTGCAAACAAACCTGCATTTCCTCTTCCCTTTAAATTTACTAATCTGTAACTTCCATTCCACCAAAGTACTCTGCTTCTGAACTGAAATCCTAAAGAGCATTCTGTAAAATTTTAGATAAAGGCAGACTGAAATGCTACTATTTCACAACAGATACACAACAATTCTACACAGAGTTTTCTGTGCTGGCTATTGCAGGTACCCCACTGGAGAGTGGATAAAAGCAGCAGATTCCAGCAGTGCTGTCCCAGCCCAGAGCAGTCCTACCTGTGTCAGATGGAGCTCTCAGAGCTGGGTGAATGAAGCTCTCTCTGGACAGAGGAAGTGCCTTTGAGCTGCTCTCCTGTCCTGCCCGTGGTGCAGATGTGGGATGGAGCTGTCCTGCCTGCTGCACACACTGATCAGAGATGACTCACTGTCACTGTCACTGTCACACACACTGAATGGTTCTGTCCAGTTTGTGACTGGGATGATTGCTGTAATTGCTGTGTCTCTCAGCTGAGGGTTGATTCAGGCTCTGGAGAGCTCCCCAGCCCTGCTGGCTCAGGCTGGGCTTTGCTGGGCTCAGTCCTCGCCCTGCTCAAGGTGTTGTCTCTCCCATCAGAGAGGACAACCAAAGGGAGCTTCCCTTGGCCAGAGCTGACATCCCAGAGCCGAGGTTCCTCTCCAGGAATGCTTTGCATATCACACATTAATGGATTCTGACTAACAGCTCAGCTTCACATCATGTCTAGACAACGTGTCCCGCTGTGGGCAGCAGCCTGGAAGGGCACTCCAAACAGCTGGGGGTGAACCAAACATCAACTCTGCTGCTGACAGCTTCTCTGTATGCTGTATCTCATTTGTTTAGTCTCCAAAAAGTGAAAATGAGGGGAATTTCACTGAAGTTTTAGGCAGAAGGAGGCCAAAACTCAGACTGGCCAGGGACCAGGGACAATCATGCTGTCCCTAAGCTGGACATCAGGAAGAGTTTCTTCCCCAGAAGGGTGGTAAGGAATTGGAAGGGGCTGCCCAGGCTGCAATTTTTATTTATTTTAGTATTCTAATTTAGCATCAGAAAGAAAATAACATTTGACCAAAAAGAGCAGTAGCTTTTTCAGGGAACTAAACCTTTGAAAATTAATTTTTTACTCAGTTTAATTTCATGGGTGCACAATTTCTATTACATGTAGGCCAACCGGATTGCAGCAGCCATAAAAAAAATTGTATTTTAAGTCTTGTAATGTGTTATTTATGAATGCATTATAGTTATAATAATTCACTTACCGGGCTATTGTGACAACAGCACCTTATCTGAAAAATGGGAATTTGCACTATGAAATAGTTAATTAACAATAAGAAGGACAGTAAATTGAGAAGGTGCATAGAAACTGAGAGCACAAACAGTGAACCTTTGTGTGGGTCTGAATAGCAAAATAAAGGAGAGAGCCTAATGGAGGCAGAAGAGTCTTAACTGCTGCAGAAACTTAGGAATGGTGTCTGCACAGCTCATTGTTGGAAAAGTTGCTAGACTTTGCAGATCTGATAGAGAGAGAATTGCAGAGGTGACACAAATGGGATCCGTTAGCACTGTGCAGAGAGCAGGGGATAACTCCATCCTGCACGGGCTTGCTGGGAGGATCAGGATACATTTCCAGATGCAAGATAATGTCCAGTAAATATTTAAAGCTGTGATGGCACCACAGCGTGTCAGAGCAGAATGAAAGCACTGCAAGGGAGTGAATGCTGTCAGCTCAGTGAGAGGAGGGAAGCAGGGATGCAGTTGTACATGTGCCCAGTGCTCACCTAACATGTACCAGGGCAGGGACAGGCTCTGGGGCTGCTGAGCAGGGCTGGAGACTCTCTGGGGGATAGAAATACTTTACACCCTTTCTGTGCTTCCAGCATCAGTTCAGTGCAGCTCTGTGCTGTCAGTGCTGGGTGGATCCTGTGCTGCTGGGGGTTCTGCTCAGTGCTTGGTGCAGGGTTTGGGTGCACTCAGGGTGTGGATGGACACTGCTGGGACCCCTGGGCTCTGGAGTGTCCCTGTTTACACTTTTGCCTTCAATAAGGTCTGTGGAACTTTTATCTGCTCCCCATCTTCCCACTGTTTCACTTGTTCCTGGTGTTTGGGTGGTGCTCACAGAATGACAGAGTCCTTTGGGCTGAACGAAACCCCAACACCCCTCTCGTTCTGCCCCCTGACACTGCCCCAAGATGCTCAGTGCCCTGCTCAGCCTGGCCTTGGACCCTTCCAGGGATCCAGGGGGGATCCACAGCTCCTCATACAATAACACAATCATTAAGGTTGGAAAAACCCTCCAGAATCATGGAGTCCCATCAGCTCTGACCCATCACCATGTCCAGCTGTTTCTAGAACATCCCCAAGGATGGTGACTCCACCACTAAAATAAATAAAAATTGTACACAACCAGCACGGGCAACAAACAAAATCCTGCTTCATCCTAAACTGGGGCAGGTTTTCAGAGCCCCAGGACTTTATTTGGCCTCAGAGCCCACGTGCAAGGCAATGTCTCTGACAAAAAGAGCAGCTGACCAGCACAAAAGGGCTGAACAACCTCCCCCCTCGCAGGGAGTCAACAGAGGTGCTCCAGCTCAAAGCAAGAGAACATTTGAAATATTTCCATCACCTTGCTGTGCCCCTGATGGCTCAGGCTGCAGGCAGCTGCTGTGCCCGCACTCCTACAGCACTGCACACACAGAATATTTCACATTTATCCACCATGAAGGTACTCACCCAGCAACAGAATGGGGACTGGGAGCTGCCCAAGAACAATTTTGCCAGTTTCTAGAGAAGAAAAAACTCAAAACAACACTTTCTCTCTCAAGGTGCAGTAATTGGACGAGTCCCTGCTCTTTGGCCAGCCCAACTTTGTAAAAACACCCTGTGAACTGTCTCTGGTTTCTCCTCTAAAACACTGCCAATGGAGCTGCTCACTCAGCACCACACACACAGAGCCATTAAACCCTGAGCCACCACAATCTCTGCTGGCCACTCGTGCTGTCCCACAGGGCAGAACACCACACACAGGAGCTGTTCCCAGCACTGACTGCAGCATGGACAGCATTGAAATTTCCTTCAAACCTAAACCAGCAAGATTGGAATTTTATTTTTAGCTCACTCTTCTTCACAGGGCTATTAAGACCTGGTCAGATAAGGCTTTTGCAAGCTATCCAAGGCCAAAGCACCTAAATGCACACCTCCAGCCTCCAGCATTTTGCTGCTGCTGCTTCTGGCATCCAGAGAGTTTAGATGAAAACAAGCAAACACTGGGCAAAAACTGTTCCAGAAAAAGCTGAATATTTATGGCTGGTATGCAGAAACCTGACTGGCAAGTGAATGCCTCAGGTAGAGATAAAAGGAGTGACAAAAGAATAACTTTCATGTCTGCAGTCACATTTAATGAATGCATCAACATTTGCAGATGATTAGGTCCAACCTAAGTGCTTTGTTGTTCCTTTGTTCCGATTCTGAAGGGTTCGTATTTTATTAATTCTTTTTCTTCTTTTTTTTTTTTTCTTCCTCCCCCCATAGTTGCAACTAAATATAATTTTTGGCTTTTCAAGACCTATTTCCATTTATAGAATCCAGATGACAGTCTGGGGATGATTTTTCCTCGCTGAGGCATCTTCCTCCTTGACAGAGGGAGAGATAATCACGTTGGGTGAAACAGGCTCGGCATCTCTGACAAGCTTAAGATGTCAGAAATGAGAGCATCGTGTCTGCTCCCTCTGGATGTTTTTCCTTGAGGAGTTGAGCCCATCTCATGTGCAGAGCAGTGGCTTTGCAGTGCTGCTGTGCCATCAGTGACAGAGAGCACCAGGACAGAGCCAGGGGACAATTCCCTTCTGAAGCTGCCACAGAGGCTGTTTAATTGCTTGCTTATTTATTTAATTATGGCAGCCACAAGGATTTGTGCTCAAGCTGCCAGCCTTCTTTCCCTGAACAACTGCTGCTCTGGAATTGCTGGTGCTGGACACAAGTCCTTCCCCTGGATGTCCCAGGAGCAGCCCCACGTTCAGGAGGCTGTTCCAGCTCACTGAAGCCACCTCACCCCGCAGGGTTTGCACAGGGACTGAGTGTGGACAGGAATCTCCATGGACTGAAACCTCAGATCCCAAAAAATGCCTCCACCCTCTGTGTCACTGCCTCCTGGATCAGAGCAAACGTGCAGCACTTGCCCCCTCCACACTGCATTTGTGGATCAAATGTTCTGCACAAATCACAAATCTAATTATGCTGATAAAATAGATCAAGGTACTACTCTTCTTTTGAGATGGGCCATTTGATGCTGCAAAATGCCACTTTTCTGAAAGTAAAGATGTTTACTTTACTTTACTTTCAAGACTTTTGCACAAGCAATTCTTTCTTGCCAGATGCTGATGCAAATGCTCACAAATCATGGAAGATTCCCAACAGATGTGCCACCTTCAGTGAGACCAGAACAAGGAGGCTTTTTTCCCCTCTGGTGCCAGGGAGGGGTTTTGATGGCAATGCCAAAGCTTTGGGGACCTCCTGATGGTTCCCAAAACTCGTGAGACCAAGCAGATACCATTCAGTGTCCTCAGTGGCAGAAATGAAACCACTCAGGCTGGAAGGGAGGGGAGCAGGGCTGAATGCTCTGAGGATGTGGCTCTGCTCTGAACCACACAGCAATTTAAATCAAGATGCTTTTGATCCAATTACTTATGGCTTAACCAAATAATGACAGAGGACATTTCCTACTCACTGTGCTCAGACCTTCTCCTCTCATCTGCCAACAATTTCATTATTAAAACAGAGATCATAACAATATTAATAAACCACAGCCAGGAACAGATGGGCAATGTGCTACCCAAACACATCTGCTGTGTAATAAAACACTGTATTTTGCACAGTTTGGCCACCCAGGTGAACAGAGTCACCAAAGATGGAAAGGGACACAGTGGTTCTGTGTGCAGAGCTGAACCCTCCCCAGGAGGGCTGTGCTTGTTATTTTAACACCTGTCTGTTGGTACATGGGTGTTTTATTAATAGAACGGATCACACACGGTCTGAGGTAAATTGAAATTCCAATTCTGCTATTCCATGTCACTGTAGAATGTGCCAGGCTGCTGCTTGATTTGGTTTGTAGCAAAGCAGGTGAACAAACTGCCTTCCAAGGCATGAATTCAGATATGCAGTGAGGCCAACACAACTGCACTGGCTCATTAATGCAATTTGATGTAACCTGCACTCATTAGAGCAGCCCCATCCATATCCCTCTGACTGCAGCTTTGTTTTCAGAGGTGACCTGCTGTGCCAAATGCCTCTTCTGTCTCACGAAAACTTCAGAGAAATAGCAAAATGGAAAACCTTGATTTACTCAGGCTTTAAAATCCATTCAAATGCAAGACTATTATAACATTTTGAGTCTCTTTTTTTTCATCCAGAAAATGATTATTTAACTAGATGAAGGGAAATTCTACAATACAGACAGCACCATGATGGTACTCATGCAGGACATAAGTTTACAGATAAAACTCCCTCCTGCATTTGGTGGAAAGGATGGTCTGACCACACAGGAAAGGAAATATAGGAAGGACAAATTATGAGTGTGCCATAGTTGAAATAATAAGAACCAACCCATGACCCTGGTTTGCAGCTCAGGCTGATGTCAGTGTAAAAACTGCAGAGAGCTGCCCCCACAGTCAGGGAAAAAAAAAAATTAAAATCTTTCTGTGCTTCAAAAAAGGACACTAAAATGAAGGTTCACAGACAACTGAGGCAGCATTTAGCCTTTAAACAGCCCTTAACCAATCATCACACTTGGATAATTAACCCTGGTCCTTGAACAACATCCACCCATTGCAGCAGCACAAAATCCTTGGGTGCGACTGAGTCTCCTCCATGGAGAGATGGAGCAGCTCAACACAAAACACCTTCTGTTCTCTCAGCACACTTAAAAACACTGTTATCCAAAGAGAGACAGACTTGTGACCCTCTGCTGCACAGCAAAATCAACTGCCTAAGAACAGCAACAACAAAACCATCCATTGTGCATGACTGCTGCTTCCTAAACAAAATCCTGATCTTGAGAGTCAGCTGGACACTGCACATTCAATAACGTGGTAATGCACTGCAGCCCTCCATACACACTGCCTATAAATCATCTCTGAGCTCACCTTAGATGGAAAAGTTTGTTAAGCTGAATATATTTATTGATTTATTTAGTTACAAGTCATGTACCACCAGTGCTGGGAGAAGCTCCTGATCTGTGCACGGAGGATTCTGGGACTGGAACCCGAATTTTCCTGCCCTCAGTGTCTCTCCTCTGAACCAGAGAAAAGTCACTGTAGCTCACAGTGACACAAGATCCTCCATCCCTGCTGTCCTGCCCAGCTCTGTGGCACAAATGCTGCAGCTCAGGCTCATCTTTGCTTTCCTTCACTGCCCAGGACAGATCCTTCCGTGTGCCCATGGAAACAATCTGCGTTTCAAAGGGGCTGCTCAGAGACAAGCAAAGAGAATTTCATGCAGTATCTTTCTTTCTGAAAACACTTCTGAAGATTTTCCTCTATTCTTTTTTAGAGGGCCTCCTGAGTAACCTGCTAAATAATTAATATCTTTCTTATTTTGCTCCCGTAATGTGAATACTTAATCCATTCCTTAGCAGCTGCTGTATGAGAAGTGAATAAAGTGCTGCAGTGGGGTTTCAGAGAGCATTTACACTCCACTGAGTCACCTGCACAGGCTCTTGGGTGTCTCTCATCCCCTTTACAGCATCACACTCCAAACAAGCTCCTGTCAAGCTTTGGAGTCTCTGGGTGGACATCAGAAGGAAGGTGGTGGTGACAGCAGGAAATCCTCACCAGAAAAATCCTCACCAGAAAAACCCTCAGCCCCCTTGGAGAGCTCAGCATGACAGATCAGGAGGAGCAAAGGCCCCAAACCTTCACCAGTGTAATACTCTCCAAATTGCTCCTCACAATTGAGCTGTGTGGTCTGGGACACTCTCAAATGTTTGTTGTAGAACAGCACCAGACAAAGGCTCTGGAACT
Organism: Malurus cyaneus samueli; assembly: GCA_009741485.1. Taxonomy (NCBI): domain Eukaryota; kingdom Metazoa; phylum Chordata; class Aves; order Passeriformes; family Maluridae; genus Malurus; species Malurus cyaneus. Next base: position 18,024,811 of record CM019238.1, on the reverse strand, counting down.
ACACAGCCCATGGTTTCAAAATCCACCTTCCCTTCAATAAGTGTTCTGGTATCAGAGTGATTAGGTTATATTTTGATTTTTTTAAAAAAACAAATCTGCTCCTATTTGCTACCAAATTTCAGTTTTAATTTTCAAAGATTTTCCTGTCTATGTCTATTAGAATTGTGACCACATCTTGGTTTCATTTTCCTTCCACTTTCTCTCTGGCCAAGAAAATCCAAATAATTTAAGTTAGTCAACATTTGCTGCTTCCTTTCCGTACACAGAGAGGTTTTAGGTATTGAAACACAGAAATAAGTAAATCAAGAGAAGGACAGTAAAGACACAATATTACACAATATTTTAATAAACCTTTAGCCTTATTTCAGTGAAATAAATGAAGAAGCTCCCTGGCAGAGGAGGAGGGGAAGAAAAGGCACCACATCTCCTACCTTGAGCTATGGATCTCCACTTTCTCTCCATTCAATCACTGCCTCGATCCATGGGAAAGAAAACATTCACCAACTGCCATCCAAATCACGTGTCTGCCTCGCTTTAACAAAAATAAACGCTCAGGAATGCGTTCAAGCAGCAACTGGAAATATTTGGAACAGGAATACTCAAGAAACGTGAAGAGGTTGAATTCAGCAGGGCAGATTCTCCTCTGTGGTGTGTCTGGGCAGCACCCACTGAGCTCAGCCTTGGATGGACAGAACCTCAGCAGGGTGTGATGGAAAACTGCCCGGGCTGCCTCAGCTCCCCTGAACACAGAGACACCAACATCCTTCTGGGAATCAGCATTTGCGTTTATTTGTGCCTTGGGTTGGGATTTTTTTTCAGGCTGCTCTAGGCAACGTATTTGTAGTTCACTGGACACAGCCTCCCTAATAACCATGACTGTTCCTGGTCATTTTTAATGAGTTGATGCAAGACAATTCCACTTCCTTGCCCCTTTAGAAAGAATTTATAAAAAAGATCTGTATAGGAATAATAGACTGATAATTAGAGAAGCCACATGCCATGGTTAGGATTAAAGGAGCCATCTGTTTCTTTACAGTCATGCACATCTCGAGTGAAAAGTACACACATGACATATGTCATTACTTCCACTTTCCTAATGGGAAATATTTGCCATGACTGCCTCCCACAGGAGCTCAGGGAGCTCCAGCACCAGCCTGCAGTGCTACAGGAGCTGCTCTCAAAGCTCTGCACTCAGGTTTCATCTGCTCCTCAGCCAGCCCAGCACAGCTCTGCATGCTCTGTGAATCCTTTGCAAATGTATTTCCTGCAAGATCTACCCTGGGGATGGGCTTGCTGTTCCTGAGCTCCACACACACCCTTGGGTCTGACCATTTAAAAGGCAATTTAGGAAATTAAGCTGCTCACTGGATGATATATTTTCATGTCACTGTATAGTAACATGCAATTTTTTTTCCCCTTTCATCTACTTCCAAATTGCTCTGACAAAATCAGATGATGGAAATGCAGCAGGCACACCCAGAATGTTCTCCTCAACAGCAGCTTCCAGGGAGTCACAGACAATGAGGGGAATATTCCCATTTCCCTCACTGCCAGGGAGGGAGATTGTGCTCCTTCTGCTTTGGTCTTCATCACACACACGTGGCCAACAGGAGATGGAAGGTGAGATCCCACAGATGGAGACCCCCCAGATGATGGAGACCCCACAGATGGAGATCCCACAGATGCAGACCGGACAGATGGAGACCCCAATGTCTCCACTGCTCCCAGAAGTTTCTCAGCTCGGCATGTTCAAACAGCATCCAACCCAAAGAAAAGCAGGATGTGTGGGACAATTGAAATAATCCCTTCTCCTGCAATGTAACCAAACCCGAAGCCCTGAGCCCTTGCTGGGGGTCACAGACCCACCCTGCTCACAGCCCCACAAAGCAGCTCCTGCCAGAGGGAAATCGGGGCAGGATCTGCTGAGCCCAGCCTGGCTCAGAGCAGTGATCCTGCCCTGAATGTGAGCAGAGCTGCTCAGGGAACCCATCAGGAGGGGTCACACAGAGCCCTGAGCCAGGACTGGCACTGTCCTGCACACAGACCCTCCCCAAATCAGCCACAACAGACCAATGACAAATGTTCTCGAAAAAACCTCTCCTGAAATGTCAGAAAATCCTTCCATCTAACACAACTCCTCCTCTTTCCCTGCCTGGCCACAGTTCAAACACGCAGAGTTCAACACCACCAACTGTGCCACTGAGACACTGGGAAAGGGTTTCTTCAGAAAAATCAAAGAGTGCCTTAATGTAAGTTTGTCTGACCCGGGCTGTCACCCTTGCTCTCAGTTATGGAAAACCTTTAAATAGAAACAGAACAAAAAGTAAAAGTTGTCTCTGCTTCTTCAGCTTTTCTCTCTGCAGGCTGAAGGTTTTTGCTCTGAGCTGTTTATAGGTGTTCACATTTTGCTTCTTCCAGAATCAGGTCAGTTTTGCATAAAAGTTTTTATTTTTGCCAAAACTTGTCGACTTGTTATGCATCTTTTAGCTGTTTTTTGGGGGGTTGGGTTTGTTTTTTGTGTGTTTGTTGCTTTGATTTGGTTTGGTTTTTGATTTTGGTGTGTTGTTTGTTGGTGTTTATTTGTTTTGGTTTGAGGTTTTTTTTGAGTTTACTTTGTTTTTTGTTTTTGTTGTTATGGAAATACTGCTATAAGACCTGAAACGAATTGTACATACAAATAGAGAAACACTTATAAAGAACTTTTTTAATTAGCTAAAAGAAACTTTGCAGCGTGATGGTTAGCCTGAAGTACTCTCCATTCTGAATGCTTTTTGTTTCATAAACTGGGCTGATGGTTTGACACCTTTAAAATAAACAGACGCCCATGCTGAAGTGTTTCCCTGGAGCTGAAAGCAGCCAAGGGCTGCAGCACACACAGAGCAGGGCTCCTCCCTGCCAAGATCTGCTCCCATCGCTCTGGAGATTTGTTTCGGTTCTGTTTGTTCCCAGTGGACCTGCAGGTGTCTGCTTGTGCTGCAGGTGATGGCACAGAGCATTTGGACACTCTCCTGGTCCCTGTCCCATGAGCATTTGGACACTCTCCTGGTCCCCTGAGCATTTGGGCACTCTCCTGGTCCCTGTCCCATGAGCATTGGACACTCTCCTGTCCCCGTCTGAGCATTTGGACATCCTGATCCCCTGTCCTGAGCATTTGGCACTCTCTGTCCCTGTCCCTGAGCATTTGGACACTCCTGATCCCTGTCCCCTGAGCATTTGGACACTCCTGATCCCCTGTCCCCTGAGCATTTGGACACTCTCCTGGTCCCTGTCCCTGAGCATTTGGACACTCTCCTGATCCCTGTCCCATGAGCATTTGGACACTCTCCTGGTCCCCTGTCCCATGAGCATTTGGACACCCTCCTGGTCCCCTGTCCCTGCCCAGGAGCTGCACAGTTTGGGTGGTTTAACAGGTCCAGACTGGGATGCTTTTACCTTGTAGGTTCTTCAGGTTTATGGTGAAAAGCTGTTCTTGTTGGATGATTTGTGCCCACTGTAAAGGGAGAGCATTAAAAGGGAATTTCAACACTTGCATAAGCAGCAAGTGACAGTTCTTTCCCTGTGTGCTTGTGCCTCATCTCAGCCAGGCTTTGCTAGTCAAGACACAGTGGAAGGGTCCAGAAAGAGCCTTTCTGAAATATTGCTGGTTTTCTTGGCTGATCTCGGTTCACAGGCTCTCCTCTCTCTCACTGAATGATTGCTTTCTTACTTCCAAGTGTTAAAATAACCTCTACTACTGCTAGAAGAGGTTTGGTAAGAAGAAATAATATACAGCATTTATTAGCTAAGGATGTGGATAGCTGCTGGCCAGGAACAGTGCTTTGTCAGGGAGAAGATCAAAGAGGAGCAGATCAATCACCAGGAAAAGCCTGAGCTGGTGGGAGATGGGTCCAGTGTGCACCCAGGAGGAGAGGAGAGGCTGCACTGGCCAGAGGGCTCAGGGCACTGACCGAGGACACTGACCCATGGCCCAGGACACTGACCCAGGACACTGATCTGTGCTCAGGACACTGACCCCTGGCCCAGGACACTGATCTGTGCCCAGGACACTGATCTGTGCTCAGAACACTGACCCCTGGCTCTGGACACTGACCCTGGCTCGGACACTGACCCCTGGCCCAGGACACTGACCCATGGCCAGGACACTGATCTGTGCTCAGGACACTGACCCTGGCCCAGGACACTGACCCATGGCCCAGGACACTGATCTGTGCTCAGGACACTGACCCTGGCCCAGGACACTGATCTGTGCCCAGGACACTGATCTGTGCTCAGGACACTGACCCCTGGCTCTGGACACTGACCATGGCCCAGGACACTGATCTGTGCTCAGGACACTGACCCCTGGCCCAGGACACTGATCTGTGCCCAGGACACTGATCTGTGCTCAGAACACTGATCTGTGCTCAGGACACTGACCCCTGGCCCAGGACACTGACCCCTGGCCCAGGACACTGACCCATGGCCCAGGACACTGATCTGTGCCCAGGACACTGACCCATGGCCCAGGACACTGATCTGTGCTCAGGACACTGACCCCTGGCTCTGGACACTGACCCCTGGCTCTGGACACTGACCCATGGCCCAGGACACTGATCTGTGCTCAGGACACTGACCCTGGCTCTGGACACTGACCCTGGCTCTGGACACTGACCCATGGCCCAGGACACTGATCTGTGCTCAGGACACTGATCTGTGCCCAGGACACTGACCCAGGACACTGATCTGTCCCAGGACACTGACCAGGACACTGATCTGTGCCCAGGACACTGACCCCTGGCTCTGGACACTGACCAGGACACTGACCCATGGCCCAGGACACTGATCTGTGCTCAGGACACTGACCCATAGCCCAGGACACTGATCTGTGCTCAGGACACTGACCCATAGCCCAGGACACTGACCCATGGCCCAGGACACTGATCTGTGCTCAGGACACTGATCTGTGCCCAGGACACTGACCCAGGACACTGATCTGTGCCCAGGACACTGACCCCTGGCTCTGGACACTGACCCAGGACACTGACCCATGGCCCAGGACACTGATCTGTGCTCAGGACACTGACCCATGGCCTGGCAGGGATGATGTCCAGCCCAGGGAGCAGAGTCAGCCCCAAGTTTTCCACCAGAAATGCTGTTCCCTTGCTCCCCTGGCTTTTACAGACTTTTTCTAACTCTCGCTCAAGTTGTAATTGTGCCATTTTTTTTTTTTTTCCTGAGAGCACTTTTGGCACTGTTTACTGAAGGTGAACTTGCAAATCAGTAATGTCTTGGAAAAAAAAAAGCCATTTACTGTACAGCAAATGCTCTTGTACAGAGACATCTTGAGGCTGATATTGCATGGCTGAAGGCCTGAGCTGCTGACCTTTAGCATCCCTCCAAAAATAGATCCCTCTCAGTGCCAGGTGGGGCTGTGCAATGGTTTGCATTACCTCTGGCTCTTTCTCAGTGCTCACGGGGAGCTGGGCAGCATTTCAGTGTTCTGTAGTAACAGCCTGCATTTCTCAGGGGAAAGGCTTCCTGTTACCTTACACTGGAAATGTCTGTAAGTAAAAGACGTTTGGACACAAAAATCAATGCCTGTGCAGTTTAAAGATGCACATATTTTTAATGCCAGTTAATCTAAGCTTAAACTTTGTGGTTTGGTTCAGCTTAATATTAATAAGAACAACTCAGAACTAAACAGAAAAATAACCCTTCCTATAATGTTTGTTTTCAAGTTATTCTTTCAGTCCCATTTATAAGTATTTCAGTTTTTCTATTGATACTATTTTTGAATGTAGTTATTCTCTGTAATAAATTTCTGGTATGTCACAAATAAGGCTAAAATAGCGAAGGTGGAAGCATGTCTGACAGTCAGGGGGTGACCTTCCTGAGTGACCAGCATCCAATGCCGTCTGCTTCTCATAATGTGCAAAATCAGTGAGGCAGAGAAAGAAGCAGATGTCGCTGGAATGGCTGTAATAACAAATTCATGCAATTACGCCATGCTGTGTTCACATTTTGCTTCTTCCAGAATCAGGTCAGTTTTGCAAAAAGTTTTTATTTTGCCAAAACTTGTCGACTTGTTATGCATCTTTTAGCTGTTTTTTGGGGGGTTGGGTTTGTTTTTTGTGTGTTTGTTGCTTTGATTTGGTTTGGTTTTTGATTTTTGGTGGTGTGTTTGTTGGTTGTTTTATTTGTTTTGGTTTGAGGTTTTTTTGAGTTACTTTTGTTTTTTTGTTTTTTGTGTTTATGGAAATACTGCTATAAGACCTGAAACCGAATTGTACATACAAATAGAGAAACACTTATAAAGAACTTTTTTAATTAGCTAAAAGAACTTTGCAGCGTGATGGTTAGCCTGAAGTACTCTCCATTCTGAATGCTTTTTGTTTCATAAACTGGGCTGATGGTTTGACACCTTTAAAATAAACAGACGCCCATGCTGAAGTGTTTCCCTGGAGCTGAAAGGAGCCAAGGGCTGCAGCACACACAGAGCAGGGCTCCTCCCTGCCAAGATCTGCTCCCATCGCTCTGGAGCTTTGTTTCGGTTCTGTTTGTTCCCAGTGGACCTGCAGGTGTCTGCTTGTGCTGCAGGTGATGGCACAGAGCATTTGGACACTCTCCTGGTCCCTGTCCCATGAGCATTTGGACACTCTCCTGTCGTCCCTGAGCATTTGGACACCTCCTGGTCCCTGTCCCTGAGCATTTGGACACTCTCCTGGTCCCTGAGCATTTGGACACTCCTGATCCCCTGTCCCTGAGCATTTGGACACTCCTGATCCCCTGTCCCTGAGCATTTGGACACTCCTGATCCCTGTCCCTGAGCATTTGGACACTCCTGATCCCCTGTCCCTGAGCATTTGGACACTCTCCTGGTCCCTGTCCCTGAGCATTTGGACACTCTCCTGATCCCTGTCCCCTGAGCATTTGGACACTCTCCTGATCCCCTGTCCCTGAGCATTTGGACACTCTCCTGATCCCCTGTCCCTGCCCAGGAGCTGCACACTTTGGGTGGTTTAACAGGTCCAGACTGGGACGCTTTAATGTTGTAGGTGCTTCAGGTTTATGATGATAAACTGTGTTTGTTGGGTGATTTGTGCCCACTGTAAAGAGAGAGCATTAAAAGGGAATTTCAACACTTGCATAAGCAGCAAGTGGCAGTTCTTTCCCTGTGTGTGTGCTTGTGCCTCATCTCAGCCAGGCTTTGCTAGTCAAGACACAGTGGAAGGATCCAGAAAGAGCCTTTCTGAAATATTGCTGGTTTTCTTGGCTGATCTCGGTTACAGGCTCTCCTCTCTCCACTGAATGATTGCTTTCTTACTTCCAAGTGTTAAAATAACCTCTACTATGCTAGAAGAGGTTTGGTAAGAAGAAATAATATACAGCATTTATTAGCTAAGGATGTGGATAGCTGCTGGCCAGGAACAGTGCTTTGTCAGGGAGAAGATCAAAGAGGAGCAGATTGATCACCAGGAAAAGCCTGAGCTGGTGGGAGATGGGTCCAGTGTGCACCCAGGAGGAGAGGAGAGGCTGCACTGGCCAGAGGCTCAGGCCTGCCAGGACACTGACCCTGGCCCAGGACACTGACCCAGGACACTGACCCATGTGCCCAGGACACTGACCCATGGCCCAGGACACTGACCCATGGCCCAGGACACTGACCCATGGCCCAGGACACTGACCCATGGCCCAGGACACTGATCCCAGGACACTGATCTGTGCCCAGGACACTGACCTGGCTCTGGACACTGACCTGGCCCAGGACACTGACATGGCCCAGGACACTGACCCATGGCCCAGGACACTGACCCATGGCCCAGGACACTGACATGGCCCAGGACACTGACCCATGGCCCAGGACACTGACCCATGGCCCAGGACACTGACCCATGGCCCAGGACACTGATCCATGGCTCAGGACACTGACCCATGGCCCAGGACACTGACCATGGCCCAGGACACTGATCTGTGCCCAGGACACTGACCCATGGCCCAGGACACTGACCCATGGCCCAGGACACTGACCCATGGCCCAGGACACTGACCCATGGCCCAGGACACTGACCCATGGCCCAGGACACTGACCCATGGCCCAGGACACTGACCCATGGCCCAGGACACTGACCCATGGCCCAGGACACTGACCCATGTGCCCAGGACACTGACCCATGGCCCAGGACACTGATCTGTGCTCAGGACACTGACCCCTGGCTCTGGACACTGACCCCTGGCATCTCTCTCATCATTATAATGAGAACTTCTGGAATGCTGTTATGGTCCTGCTCCCATGAGAACAGCAAGACTCGGAGGAGCACATTTTTAGGAAAATATGCAACATTTTGAGTTCTTGAAGAGCCACTGAAATGTCTTATGGTCTACAGGAGATCACAGAATTGGGGTAAAAAACCACCTTGTGTGTGTAGGCAATGCTAAAGCATCACACAACATCCATGTACCTACAAAACACCTCTGTGCCAAGGAGAACCCCAAAATGTCCCAGCTGGAGGGGAGCAGGAGCTGCCCTGTGCCAGCCTGGCATGTGGGTGACACTGGCACTGCCCCAGAGCCTGAGCCTTGGACTGGGGTTAGAACAGGGCTCAGAGAGAGGGCAGAGCTGGGACAGCTCACTGCAGGCACAGGGATTGACATGGGAATGGCATGGGAATAGCATGGGATTGGCATGGGAAATGGCCCGAGAATGGCCAGGAACGACATGGGAATGGCATGGGAAATGGCTGGGGAATGGCATGGGATTGATATGGGAATGGCTGGGGAATGGCAGGGGAATGGCCTGAAATGGCATGGGAATGGCATGGGAATGACATGGGAATGACCACAGAATGGCCACAGAATGACATGGGATTGATCAGGGAATGACCACAGCCCTGCCACAGTGAACCAGACCAACAGCACAGGACGTCTCTCCTGACACAGTGTGAACTCACAGAGAAAATCTTCCTGCAGTGTAACTCAATCACTGCACTTTGGCAGCTGCTCGTACACAAATGGTACAATGGAACGTTGGGGACTGAACTCATGTTTCAATTTGCAAACTAGACTTGTACAGCAAACTTGTAGAGAGTCAGAACATCATGAACTTTGACAGCTTTGTCGAAATGAGGAAAAGAACAGCAGAAAAAAAATGGAAAGAAAGAACACAAGAACAAAAAAAAAAGCCCTGCTCATCCAGGAGCCTTTCCAGCTGGAACGTTCCCAGCACTGCTGGCACCAGTCAAAGCAGGGTCCGAGTAATTCTTCCTTTCAGAGTCCATCCACCTAAGAGGAGTAAAGCTGCAGTCCTTGAGGTGCTAGGTGTGACTTTGGCAGAGAAAGGAGGAGCCTTAGGTGGCCTAAGCAGAGCAGGAGGACAAACCAGAGCAGGAGACCAGAGCACGTCCTGCCTTCTGCTTCTCTGCCCAATAATAAAATCCTCATTCTGTTTAGTAACTGCTCCCACAAACTGTTCAAGCTCTGTAATGCAGAAAGCAGGGCCAATGATCTGCAGTGCATCTTAAATGCTTTTAGGGACACAGGAAAGAAAAAGCAGTGCTTTGCCTGAGCTCTCAGCAAGATGGGGAAAGAAAAGGGAAAAACTCGAGACATGGCTCATACAGCACTCCTTGTTTCAGTGTTATTTTTATTACTTGCTACTGCCTAGGGCAGGAGTTAACACTGAGTGGAAAAGTGGAGGAACAAGGCACAGATTTTATTTTTCTCTGCTATATTCCCCTCAGTTATAGTCACTGATGTTGCACAACTTTTGTCCCCATTATCTTCAGAATGGACTTTCCTGCTTCTTTAACACACTCCGTTCTGTTCCATCAGAAACTGAGCAGCAATTTCCTTCACAGCTCAGATCCCAGACATAAAAACGTTCAGCACTATCAGGATAATTTACAAAAGGCACTGCTCCTCTGCATCCTCCACACAGACACTGGCCTCCTTGTCTCCTCTTTTATGACAGGTAGCAAATGAAGTAATGAAGTAGAAATGAAGTAATAAAATAAAGATAAATCATTCATCTTGGGAAAGTCTGCATCAGACCAATTAAAATAATGTCTTAGACACACTGCCATAACATATCGTACCTATGGGAAGGAGCCACTAGCACGAGCAAGCCCTGCAATTACCATTTTCTCCAATTATATGCCCAGAGATTTCTTGCTCCAGCATAATAAAAGATTCACAAATTAAAATATATTAAAAAGAATCCTTGCTGCTTTTCCCAGAAGCTGTTAAAGGCAATGGCAGTGACAAACTCTGCCTGGAGAGGAAGCTCAAGCACGTCAGGACCAGGAGCAGCTCCAGTGAGATCCCTGAGGGTGAGGTTGGCACACTGGATCCAGGACATGAGCCCAGAAATGTCCCCAAGGGCAGGGACCATCCTGAGCTGGGGAACAGGGCTGGGTCCTGCTCTGCATGAGGGGTAGGGGATCCTACAGGGCTCTGTGCCACCCTGTGCCGTGTCCCAGGGCTCTGTGTCACCCTGTGCCTGGTGCCAGGGGATCCTGCCCTAGCTCTGTGCCACCCTGTCCTTGTGCCAGGGGATCCTGCCCAGCTCTGTGTCACCCTGTGCCAGGGGATCCTGCCCTAGCTCTGTGCCACCCTGTCCTTGTGCCAGGGGATCCTGCCCAGCTCTGTGCCACCCTGTGCCTGGTGCCAGGGGATCCTGCCAGCTCTGTGCCCACCCTGTGTGGTGCCAGGGGATTCTGCCAGCTCTGTGACCCTGTCCCTGTGCCAGGGAGATCTGTCCAGCTCTGTGCCACCCTGTGCCCAATGCCAGGGGATCCTGCCCAGCTCTGTGCCACCCTGTCCCTGTGCCAGGGGATCCTGCCCAGCTCTGTGCCACCCTGTCCCTGTGCCAGGGGATCCTGCCCAGCTCTGTGCCACCCCTGTGCCAGGGGATCCTGCCCTGCTCTGTGCCACCCTGTCCCTGTGCCAGGGGATCCTGCCCGCTTGTGTCACCCTGTCCCTGTGCCAGGGGATCCTGCCCAGCTCTGTGCACCCTGTGCCATGGATTCCTGCCCAGCTCTGTGTCACCCTGTCCCCTGGCCAGGGGATCCTGCCCAGCCTGTCCACCCTGTTGCCATGCCAGGGGATCTGCCCACCCCCCCCCTTCCTCAGCTCCTTTTCACCGTGCCACCCTGTGCCAATGCCAGGGGATCCTGCCCAGCTCTGTGTCACCCTGGTGCCTGTGCCAGGGATCCTGCCCAGCTCTGTGCCACCCTGTCCCTGTGCCAGGGGATCCTGCCCAGCTCTGTGCCACCCTGTCCCTGTGCCAGGGGATCCTGCCCAGCTCTGTGTCACCCTGTCCCTGGTGCCAGGGGTCAGGATCTCTCCCCTCCCCTCTCAGATGGGGCAGAACCCCTCGAGAGGCACCAGGGGCTCAGGGCTATTATTAACGATACCAGTTACACCATAAAGAACCAGACAAAGCAAAGAGGATGTAAAAGCCAGCTTTCCCAGTGTAAAACCTCCACGGTGTTCTTTTCTGTGCCACGTTCTAAGCAGCAGCCTCCTCTGGAGTCAAAGCAGAGCTCTGGAAATGTTCCCTGTCAGTGATTCAGGGAGCTGAGGCACCAAGAGCAGCCCCTGCCTGTCCTGCAGCAGCACAGAGCAGAGCCCAGAGACAGAGGGGACACACGGGATGGGCTCAGGCAGCCAAACCCAGCAGCATTTCATCCAGCCCTGCACTCAGAGTGCCCTGCTAGCCCTGGACTGCATTTCAGAGCCACATCTGCTCCCCAGAGATGGGATATGGCCATGGGCTAGCACAGGCTTCCTCCAGGCACTCAGCCCAGGCTCCCTGCTCTGTGCATCCTCCCATGGGGTCTGTAAATCAATCCAAATCTGCTTTAGAATGCTGTTCTCTCATCTGGAGTCCTGGTCTAAAAATAGCATCCATTGCCTCCACTTCTGTTGATTTTCAAATGATTTTTATAGCCATGGTATCTAATTATAGGATATCATGGCCTGTTAGAATTACATGATGTTTACTGATTGGATGACCTGTGCAAACCCTTCTCCCATTCCAAAGAAAATCTCCATCAATTCTACACCCCAAACCTCAAATCACCCCATACCTCAACCATCGAGCAGAAAGATGAGAAGAAAATCGGTTTGGGGAGTTTTTTAGCTTATCATTTCTGACCGCTGCAAAGGTTTCCATCAAAACCCAGTGTCAAAAGCAATGAAGAGGAGCTGAACACGGGGGAGATGGCAAAGCACAGAAATGCAGTGTGACAGAGGTAACTGAAGCATGATCACACAGGCTATCAGACAAATCTGGATCACTTGAATGGACTGGCACGGCTTGAAGGGGTTTTTCTTTCATTTATAATTAACCACTTGGCTGTCACAGCACTGTGTCCACGCACTCTGCTCGAGAATGTTTACACTGAAATCTCTGTAGAACACACAGAGCCCGAGAGCCAGCAGAGGTGAGAAGGGAAATTCTGTCTGTGCACAGGAACAGGCTCAGCTCAGCACCACCAAAACACCAGGGCAGAGGGAGGAGAATTCACCAAAAAACACAACCAAAGCTCCAGGGCAGAGAGAGGAGAATTCACCACAAAACACCACCAAAACACCAGGGCAGAGAGGAGAATTCACCACAAACACCACCAAAGCACCAGGGCAGAGAGAGAACATTCTCCCCTCCTGGAGCTCAGAAGCTGTCACCATCACATTTCAGTCCAAGCACCACTGGTGATTTATATTTGCTGAAGAAGAAAGCCAAAGACAAGCCCACTCTACACCTTCTCTGTCAACTTCTGCAGAAGCCAAATTTAACTCCAATCAGACCAGCACAGCAAAGCTCAGCCCAGCAAAGCCCTGCCCAGCAGCTGCCAGTGCAGCTCACCTTGTAGCTATCTTTTGAATTTTGCTTTTATGTTCTATTGATTTGTACTGGCCTAAGCCTATGAGTTTCACCTCTTGGTCTGATTGTCTGGTTTTAATATTTATCATAAAAATTCCCTAGAATTGGTACAGACAAAACCTTAGATGTCAGAAGCTGATCTATGGAGATATGAAACACACCGAAAATTGTTGTTAAATCTTTTAGCATTAATCTAAAATCTTTGTAGACTTGAGAAAGCTACAAAAAAACTCTACAATACAACAATCAAGCAGTTTTAGAAATGAACAGATAAAGGCAGAAGCACACAGAGCACCAGCAGCATCCCATCACAGACACAAGAATAAAAACAATATCCCTTTTTATGGTACTGATTACATGAGCTACTCAAATCTCTTCGGTCATCACATTTATTCCAACCACACAGACCAAATCCAGCACAGAGAACAACAAAACCTCTCACAGGCTTTTCTTGTGCCCCAGCACTAAAACCTCAGCTGGGTTTTCTTTTCTTGGATCAAAAAACATTTTAGGCAATTCCAAGCATTTCCTCTGTCTTAAAAATAAACTCCCCTGTAATTTCACTGAATTTTCATCATATTCACCTTCTCCCAACAGTTCAGAGTGCACTTTTTCCTCCCCTGACCAGGAGGGGATTCACCACCACAGAAACAGCTCAGTTTGGAAACTGCCACCCAGACACTGGGATTTCACCAGGATCTCACCAGGATCTCACCGGGATTTCATCAGGATTTCATGAGGATTTCACCGGGATTTCACCAGGATCTCACCAGGATTTCAGGGTATTTGCGCCATTTACCCAAACATGCACAAAGGGCAGGCCCTGCACACAGGAACCATGGACTGGATTCCAAGCCCATCAGAACCAGCCTGGAAAGAGTCTTTCAAATGCAGTAAATGAAGACATCTCCACTCTGCAGATGTGGAAGGGAAGCTCAGGACCCCGTGCAGGGCAGGTTCTCACCCACCTTAAAAATTCTGTTCACACCCCACACCATTTGTACTCTAAATATGTATCTCTGTACATTGAATATATAAGCATTTCTTTCCAAGTTTTCAGATTTCCAGTGAGCAACAGAATGCTGACAAAGCCAAGAACCCCGCTGTGCACCTCCCTTCTAACACACAATGTCTCCAGATGTATTTTCCATAATCTCAGCTTGCCTCTGCCCAGCAGCAATGACACCAAAGTCCCAGCTCCTGAGTCTGAATGAATTCTTGATTGAGTTGTACAAGATTGCTCGTAGGCTTTGCTCTCAACTTCCTACATCAAACCTCAGGAAATCCCCAAACCAGCTTAACAATAAATTGGGTTCTTTGTCACACATAATGAAAGAACAGCCACAGAGTTAATTCCTGCCTTCTTGGCCCACAGCCCATATAGAGCACAGAGAAATTTGGGGGCATCAGCACTTCAGCTGATTTTCACACAGTTGCCACCACTTTATATTTAAGCAGAAGTAGCTCAGAGGTTTGTTAAAAAGTGATCACCTTGATTGAATTCAGAGAGTTTCACAGCCTCTGAAAATCCCCAGAGAGCTCAGGCAGAGTTACACCAATCCCTGCTCCACTGAGTGCTTTAGGAAATTGGAAACGTGCAAAAAACTCTCAGGCAAACTCAACAAGACAATTTCTGGCTTGCCACTCCACCAAGCACAGAATGCCTGTGTTCCTGCAAGGCTCAGGGATGTTAAAATGCACTTCTGTAATGCAGGGATGTTAAAATGCATTTCTGTAATGCAGGGATGTTAAAATGCATTTCTCTGATGCAGGGATGTTAAAATGTTAATTCTGTAATGCAGGGATGTTAAAATGCATTTCTGTAATGCAGGGACGTTAAAATGCATTTCTGCAATGCAGGGATGTTAAAATGTTAATTCTATAATGCAGGGATGTTAAAATGCATTTCTGTAATGCAGGGACGTTAAGATGCATTTCTGCAATGCAGGGATGTTAAGATGCATTTCTGTAATGCAGGAATGTTAAAATGTTAATTCTATAATGCAGGAATGTTAAAATGCATTTCTCCAGGGTCTCAGAGAGCACGGGCTTGGCAGGTGCACAGACCTGACCTAGGGCTTAAAACACAGATTACAAACACACAGCAAAACCTGGCAGATGTGCAACGGTATCACACAAAGGAGGATCTTCAGAAGTGAAAGAACAAAAAAGGTTTGGAAAAAACCTTCAGTGGGAAGTAGCACTTTAAATAAACAGGCAAAGCACATTAAAAGCTCTAATCCATGTGCTTGTTTGAAATATTACTCACTGGATGGTTCATCTCCAAGCACAGGCTTTGCAGTTTATCCTCCTCAAATGACTCCCAGATAAAATTAGTCAGGTGATTTGCAGGATATATTGATTAGAGGGGATTTAGCTAAGGCTACATAAAAACCATCCAGCTTTATCGCTCAGCTGAATGAAAGAAAAGGCAGAAAGCCTGCAAGCTGTTATCACTGTGTGTAAATTAGGCTTTATTAATGAATTAACTCACTGCATAGGAAATGCTAGATAGGAGTTAAAATAATGGGAGTTTGCTCTGAAGATGAAAAAAAAGTAGATGCCAGAAAAAAAGCCATACAGATACAAATAAGTCTCCAATATTTGCTTGGATTTTTTTTTTTTCTAGTATCTGTAACAGGCTGAATTTTCAACTGAACATTCCTGGAAAACCCTGAGCTGCTCAGTTTTCTCTTCCAACCCACAACTTTTTCCGCCCTTACAAAGAAAACATCTTCAGCTTGCCTCGATTAAATCCCAGCAACACCAACTACACAAACTGCTCCCAGTGAACACTGCTTATTCTCAGGATTAACTTTCAAATGCTCAAAGTACAAAATATCCTGATTGTACTACACAGATTGAAAAATCAGGGATTCTTCTGCCATGGGGAAACAGAAATGGGCACCTTGAGTCAGGACTGGGCTCCCTCAGCTGTGACCCCACAGTGCCCAGGAAGGGGCCACTTTTGGCTCCCCTTGGTGCCTTAAAAGACCAGTTTTTAATAACGACACAGACACGGTTAAGGGGATAAAAAGGGTTTTACCTCGGGATTTGGGATCCCAGGTGCACAACTTGATGGCAGAATGCACACAGTGTACAGCACGGGTACAAGTTTTATAGGATTCAGGAATTAGCAAATTTATCTAGGATTCCCCAATAAGAAACTTCCCAAATGCAGTGATGTCCCCCTATTCTGATGAATCCTGGCTGAGGTCAGAGCCCAGTTTACACAAGATGTTCTGGACAGAGGCTTCACCCAAGGCTGAGCTCAGGTTTAAGCTTCACCCAAGGCTGAGCTCGGGTTTAAGATAGCACAGGGCACACTGAGCCCTTCCTCAGGATGTTTGGTCTCTGTCCAGAACTCCTAAACTCAGCTGGAATATCAGGGTACAGGAATTACAAATGTGGGCTAAGGGGTACAGGGGATGCACAGAGGGTACAGAAAGCGTAAAAAGCAAAATCAAAAATCATCAGGCATCCCCCTGAGCCCCTGGAGCACACGGGGACATTTTCAGCCCTGCAGTGACACTGCAGGATTTCCTGAACACATCACTGAGCCCAGCCTGGCTGCACTGCTCAGCAGCTCCGATACTTTCCAGGGATGCAGGAGAAAGGCATTGAAATTCCCTCAGGCTGAAAAGGGAAATGAGTTCAAATCCACAATCTGAGGTTCATCAGCTCATCCAGGAACCACTGGGAAAAGCTGCTGTGTCCCAGATGTGTTCTTGTTTTATGAATCATGATTCTCTAGCAATTAACTCGTTTCAAGAAGATAAAGATGCTTCAAAGGTTTTTTATTTTTATTTTCTGTTCGAGTTAAAAAAATATATTCTTGTCAGTGAGACATGTTGACAAATTTTCTTTTAGTTTCAGAGCATATCTATTTTGTTTTTATGTGCTATTTTAGATCAAGCACAGAGCAAAAAAAATGCTATCATGTATTCAGCTCTGTGCAAAAGTTTCATTTAAAGTTGAAATGGAAAAGTATTAACAGACAATGGCAGGGGAGAGCAACGACGTGGCAGATTAAAAGATTTGGGAATTCTGCTGAATTCGATGTTTTCTTGTTGTCTTTACAGCCCTTCCTAAAATTCTCATTATTGGCAAGAAAGCCCTCATGAGAAGGAGGCAATTTGTGCCTGTCACGTTGCATTTCTGAGAAGGCAAAGGCAGCAGTTTGGTTTTACTTAATGTGAAACACAAAAAGGAACAGGAGGGCAGGAGCTCAGACCCACTATGAGGGAACACCCAGAGCCAGGAGCCACCCTGCACAAAACCTGGGAAAATGGGACAATTTCCTGTTTAGCACAGAAGATGGACTCTGTTTTTTAACAATGCCATCCTGTTGCCTTTTTCCACCTGAATTTCAGAGCAGGAACAAAATGCAACCCTCAGGTTCAGTTTTACCCCAAGGTAAAATTGCTTCCCAGGGAACTTAGTTAAGGTTATAAGACTTCCTTTCAAATTCAGCTGAAAAAAAAGGGTATTTTCCCTTAAACTCAGCCAATGGCACTCCACACTCTGGGATTCCATGGAAAGGCCCAAACTCCAACATCTGTACAGAACAAAGTTCTCTTCATGTCACTGGGAATACTTGTGCAAGTAAAACGCAACAATTCTTTTGGTATGAACCAAAAGAACATCTTCCTTCACCAAAATGACCCCATTTCTGTTGGTTTAAAGCAGGCTTTCCATTGGTTTACCAAAATTCATGTTCTAGCCTTTAAAAAAATCCCAAAAACCTCATGCATCCCTTGATTCCCACACCAAGAGCACAGAAATTAAAATCTCTCACTCAGTGCGTG
The DNA here is from genome assembly GCA_009741485.1 of Malurus cyaneus samueli. NCBI lineage: Eukaryota > Metazoa > Chordata > Aves > Passeriformes > Maluridae > Malurus > Malurus cyaneus. The sequence continues at coordinate 18,007,141 of CM019238.1, read as the reverse complement.
AAATTTCTATTTATTAAGATTTCATCAATTTAGGTCAGTCAATTGCTTGTAAAAATGTAAAAGTTTGCTGCAGACTTTCTGCATATTCAGGAATTAAACTCCCATTGCACCTGGCAGTTTCCCCTCTTGCACTGAACAGATCTGGTTTTATGGAAGCTCAGCATGTGCTGTGTAATTACTTCCGAGAAGTCAACTAAAGCAGTTGGTCTCTTTTACAGCCCAGTAACTTTCAATACTAAAATCACTTTAAAGAAACGCTTTAAATGAAATTAAAGAATTTGAGTTTCCATGAGTCGAATTCTTTTTGATTGCCAAAAGGATGAAATGGATGCTGAGAGGGAACCTGTGCTCCTCTCATTGTGGCACCACCCCATTCCTCTGCACAGCTCTTCATTCAACCTCACACCCCTGGGGCACTGAGCCCAAGGTCCTGCTCGCATTGAAGGCAACAAAAATCCTTGTTTTAATCTTTGAAGATGGATTGAATGGATCTTTCCACCCCTGGAAAAGCACCCCGTTCCTCTGCACAGCTCTTCATTCAGCCTCATACCCCTGGGGCACTGAGCCCACGGTCCTGCTCGCATTGAGAGCAACAAAAATCCTTGTTTTAAACTTTAAAGATGGATTGAAAGGATCTTTCCACTTCTGGAAAACTGCTCACCTGCCTTGTGCAGAAGCAGAGCTCACATCCACAATGTCTGGAGTGAATTATTCTGCTGGACACACCAGTTACAGCTCTGGGGTAAGTATTGCACCAACAAATAGGGCACCAAAAGCACATCTATGAGGGTATTCACACACACCCTTAATGCTCCCAGGAGAGATTGCTTTCTCTTTCCTTAAGTGCCTTGAGTCACTCACATGAGCACACTTCTACCCTCCCATTGCTCGTCAAATAAAAGAAATTAATCACAAAGCCAAGGCACTCATTCACAGAAGCTCCATAACCCATTGGTGCAATCAATCAATCCATCATTAATACACCAGAGATGCCCCACATAACCCCAGTACCTCAGCAGCTGCTTTGGGGCCCATTCCCCTTTTGGGGTCCCATCTCCCTCCTTTCATCCATTGTAATTCCACTGCTCTTTCCTCCTGGCACAGTTATTTACTGCACCCCTGTATCACACACAAAGCCCATACTGGGCTCTCTCACCAATCCATAAAACAAATTCTTCTTTGCCTTTGATAAGTTGGAAGAATTTAATGCAAAGAACAGAGTCAGTCATGGCAAATGGAGTTAGAGCAGCGAGCTTTTCTCACATCACAACTCTTATCTCACTGAGTTTATCTTTATCCTACAAAAATGGAATTCATTATGTGAAAAGATCAGAGACACCATATGACTGGAAATTATTCAGACAAATCCTCGGGCAGAGGCTTCAGTGGAAATTACTATGGATGAACATTATCCAGACTCACACACGGGTGAACTCTGCAGAGCTCTCATGGAATCAGCAGAAACATCAACAAGGGCAGCAAACCCGAGGGACTGAGCATCTGTTTCGGCAAACATTGGCCAAAGGTTCAGTCACGGGGCTTCAGGAGTCACCACACCCCAGCAGCAATGTCCCATCAGCACAGAAACTCCTCAGTACAGTCACTACTCTCACCATGGACTAAAGAGAGCATGAGCAAAATCCCGTTATCTTGTATTTCCACTGGGCAGCTGTGATGGTTTGGACTGCAATAAAGTTAATTTTCCTGCCAGGGGCTGGTGCAGGGCTGTGTTCTGGGTTGGTGCTGATCATTCAGGGATGTTTTGGTTCTTCTCACTCAGAGCCAAGGCTTTCTGTGCTCCTCACCCCATTGCAGGGGGGCCACAGGAGCTGGGAGGCAGGCCTGGAGGGGACAGTGACCCAAGTGACCCCAGGATGATGCCATGCCAGTCCCCAGCCCCTGTGGGACACTCAGCGAGTCTCTGTCCCCTGGGCTGTCCCCTTGCTCTCCTGGGGGCTGAGCACCCCCTGCCCATGGACACTGCAGAGCAATTCCTTGGTTTTCTGTGCCTTTGCTTTGCCTTTATCTCAACCCCCAGGTTTTGTCACTTTTACCCTCCCAATTCCCTTCCTCATCCCACGGCAGGGAGATGTGTGAGGCTCCCTGGGTTAAAGAACAGCCACAGCCAGTGGGGATCAAACCATCTCAGACACCTCAAACCTCAGTCAAGTTTGTTCTCCAGATAAAATATGAGCAGCAATGACACGGTGAGTTAGCTCTGGGTGTTATCAGCATTCACTCACTTGAAATGTATTAACAGATCTTTTGTTATTTATACATTATGAAGACGTCAATCCATACTATGAATTATTAACCCAGTTCTGCTCCCAGTAATATTAATGGCAGACAAATGTGTCTCTACACTTAATATATTCTTTTCAATGTCGTTAACTTATTAGCGAATATCAAGTTCTGCTGTCACTACAAAACATTTCAGGTTATTCTACAAAATGATCGAGTATCTCAGAGAAGAAAAAATGCATTCTAGGAGAACAGTCACCTCTCTTCTTAAGAGTCTAAGATGGAACATCACTCTGATGTCACTACTTTCAACATTAATTTAATTTGCATCCACATTTTACTCCAGTCCATATGGTTTAACTAACAAAAGAATATGTAAGGGAATGAATCAGAAGTGACACCACTTTCTGCAAAATGAACTAAAATAATCCAATAAAAACCAAAACCAAACTAACACCACAGGGAAAACAAATAAAAATAAACAAACCAAAACCAAAATCCTTGTTGCTCTCTAAAAACAGATTGTAGATGGGCCCATCTATTCGCCTGGATCAGCATATCCCCTCCTAATTACAAACTTCACCAAACACACCCACAATTTAAGGGGAAAAAAAGAAATCCAGACCACTCAGAGCTACAGATCAAGGGAATTAATCCTGTCACAGTAAGAAAAACCACAAAGCATCCAGGGATTTGATTAGCATGAGAAATCAATCGTGCATCAAGTCAATTGAGGAGGTTTATTTTAAGTCCTTCTTTTCTGATTTATTGCCATCATTGATGCCAATTTGCATAGATAATAGAACAAGACATCCTCTTAAAGTCTTAATCAGGAATTAAAACGTAATACACTGCTCCATCTCTTTCTGCTCATCACTGAAGCACACACATTAATGTTTAATGTCAGTTTTATTACGGGGCTGGTACGGGATTGGAAAGGGCCACTTTAAACTGCTCCATGACATCACCACCAATTTGTGGCTGTAATAGCTGCAAATCAGCAAACAGCCAACAAATCCTTCAAGCTGAAGCAGGTTGTAAACATGGCTGTTCAAGAACAGGCTGAGCTGTATTTCTGAGAGCAGCACAATTTTCTCCTCAGCAGGGCAAGTACAGCTACAACTGTTTTTCAAAGGCATTTCCAAACTTTGCCAGCTCTTCCCCAGCAGAGGATGATTTGTTCCTCCTCTCAGTGCACTGAAGATGAGTGGGTAGTTTGCTGCTCAGCAAAGTGATTTCTTTGACAGGTACTTACATCATTCACAAAACCACCACAAATCTGCACAACTGTTTAAAAACAGTGGAGGAACAATGAAAGCCTCGCCTCAAAGAGCCAGAACAAAGCGTGTGACAACAGCAGTGGTTGTGGCACAAAGTGTGAGAGGAAAGATGGAGAGGGGAACTGGTGAGATCAGCACTCAAGTGCAGCAGGATCTGCACAAAAACGTGAGAAAAACCTCAGAAAGAGAAGCTCCAATTGCACGTGGCCTTCATGAGGTGTGCAGGGAGAAGGTGCTCACAGGAGCCTGGGAGGGCAAAGCAGCAGAAATCATTCTCTGCTCTTCACAGAGAACAAAAAGGGACAATGAAGAACAGCAGGCAGGGCTGGATCCTGGCCATGGCAACGGGACAGTGGCTGGGTCAGAGTCTGGATGGGATTGGAAGGGATTGAGGGTCATCACCTCAAAGGGAGAAATTTCCTTTGGGAATATGACCCCATCCAAAACACGGAGTGTGAGATTCTCGGGTCACAGGCTGCTGCACCCCAGCTCACAGGAAACACAACAGAACTCTGTGCTTCCCCTCCCAGATGACATCTCTGCCCTCTGCAATCCCAAGAGCTGTTTCCTTTCACTGCCCTCCCCTCTGATTGCTTCTGTCACACTTTGCTCGGGGTCAGCAGCACCAGATCTGGCTCTGTGCTAAAGTCATTGCTCACCTGCAGGGTCAAGCCAAAGGACATTCAAAACGACATCACAAATGACAAAGAAATGCTCTGGGACCAAATGCTGAGGCCTCAGAAGGTTTTCCCCAAAATTTGCCAAGTACCGTGGGCTGGCTTTGGCAAAGGTCTGTGGATCCCTGGCACAGCCAGCTCCTGCATGTCACCAGGCTCCCAGAGGGGAAACGTGGGGACAGAGGGGACAGAGAGGCTGAAATGGGGGCACAGAGGGGACAGAGCCCCTCAGGGTGGCACAGGCAGTGACCCTGGCGCAGGCAGTGACCCTGACCCTGGCACAGCTGGCACAGACAGTGACCCTGGCACAGACAGTGACCCTGGCACAACTGGCACAGGCAGTGACCCTGGCACAGCTGGCACAGACAGTGACCCTGGCACAACTGGCACAGGCAGTGACCCTGGCACACAGTGACCCTGGCACAGCTGGCACAGACAGTGACCCTGGCTCAGGCAGTGACCCTGGCGCAGCTGGCACAGCTGGCACAGCTGGCACAGGCAGTGACCCTGACCCTGGCACAGCTGGCACACAGACCCTGAGCTCAGAGCTGCTGCCCTGGGCTGTCCCAGCTGCAGACCCAGCCTTGCTGTAATCCCCACCAAAACCCAGCCCAGTCAGGATTATTTATTGCTCAGCTGCCTCAGCCATGCCCTGTGAGCCCATCTTCTTGCTAAACAGGAACACGTGATGTGGGCTCTGACATTAATCAGCTTTACAGGTGTTGCTTCCTTTAACTCTGGTAAAATAATGAAGAATGAAGGTTTTCTGGGAAGCTGCTCCCTCAGAAAGAGCCTATATATAGATGAAAGATGAAATCTGCTACATGAATCCATGTTAAAAATAACTGCAATATTAAAAATTAAAATCCTACAAAGAACTGTCATTATTAGCAGTTCTAATGCCAAGTTAAAAATTAAATCCAATCAGTGCAGAAAAACATTTGGAAACTCTTTTAAAAATGAAGGAGACAAAGATTAGCTACTTTAAAATATGGTATCGATTGTATGAAGTGGAAATTTTCTGCCCAGAAACAAACAAAAAAAAAAAAAGCCTTGCTGTCAGTGAGGTGTAGCCACAAGTGGAGATGAAACAAGAGTGTGGCACGGATTTTAACCATCAAATCAGCCTCAAGTCAGTTCCCAAGAGGAATATCTTCTCAGCAGAGAGCTCCAGCATGCAGGTTTTGTTCAGAATGGTTACCAATGGAGGTGGATAAAATATAACCCTGGAAATATTCACAAAATGCTGCTCACACCCCGTGGTGCCTTCACTCCATCACCCACAGCAGCTGCACACATTCTGGTTCCACTTTGCCACTTCTCCAATGCCTCACTACAGGCAATTCCTTCCACAAGTTTAATAGACAGTCTCTCTTGAAATTAATTTCACAGAGCAGAATGTAAATTGCACTCTGCTTCAAATAAAATACCTTTGGAACAACATACTCTGGGTGTAGAAGGACTTATAAATGAGAATGAAGATAAAAATTGCAAAATTTCAGTGGAGAATGATAACACTTAGTAAAGATAATTGCACACATTCACCATAAAATGAGAACTTGAGGAGAACACTGGAAGTCACAAAATATTTGGATTTGAAGTATTAAAAATGTATAGCCTATGAGGATCTATCAGCTGTAAAATGATGTTCTCCATTTCCTTCATTTTCAGTTACCCTATTTTACATGTAGAGCTGTGAAATTCATGTTGTTACAAAATTGACTTTTTCTGGCTGCTCCTCCTGCAGCAGGACTCAGACTCTGAGCAGCACCACAGAACAAGGAACAGACAGAAAATGGAACCCTTTGATAAAAATATGGCCAGGATTTTAATTACTGCAAATTACACAAAGCCACAAAATGAAGGGAAGTATCTTGACATCCCTCTCTGGTACAAACTGGGATGGTGGAGAAGGGTGGGGGTAACAAGGCAAACATCACCTCCATTTAACCTTTTTATCCAAGAGTGGCCAAAATTGCTTCAAGAAAGAGAATTATATTCATTTGTTGCCATAATAGTTTTGGCACTAATTCAAGCTCAAAAGTGAAGGTAGTTGTACAGGTTGGAGGCTTTAAAAAATATGATGCACTCAGGAAGGTTTTTTAAATCTCTTATACACAGGAGGTGTTGGTCTGCTTTGTGTGGTCCCTTCTCACAGAAAGTGTAAGACTTATTCCTGTCAATGGAAAACAGAATTCAGCTTTTGGACTATCTCCTGCATCTTTTCCTTCCTCAATATGATCTTGAGATGCTTTGGGGTTTACTTTATTATGCCAGGGATATCTAAATTGTATCTCTTCAGTTACATGCTAGATAACAATTGCCCAGTACAATTTTCTTTGCCTGTCTTCATGGTGCTTAAAACTCAAAATATCTTTATCTTCAGGCTGGTAGAGCTGGTAAAAAATTCTTTTCCCTGTGAAACCATGTTATTACTTCATTATTTAATTCTGACTTTTATGTGAAGGCTACTGTGCAACTTCTCCAACAATCTAATTTAAAAAGAAATGGCAGAAAGAGAGAGAATAAACAGCTCATATCTATAATAAATCTAAGGACAATCTTTATTTTTGTTTATATTTATGGCATCAGTAGCAGCTCCTCACTCTCATTCAAGCACTCTCAGAACAGTTCCAAGGAAGGGAACATTTCCTGGAGTTCTCCTTTCCTGCTGTCATCAGTGCTCTGATTTGCCAAGTCCTGCCTTTGTCTAACGTGTTCTACCTTTTCTGAACGAATTTAACCACCCCACCCCATTTTAACCAAATAAGCACCCAGCACAGGAACTCCTGCCTCTGCTCACAAACATTTGACTCGTGGCAGTCCAAGCCTTGCTCTGCTCTGCAGTGAAGCACTGCTGGAAACGCTGCTGCCAGACCCCCTCCCAAAGTGCCACAGCATTTCACACCCTAAACTATTTCAGACAAAGATCATTTCACTGCCAGCTATGGCTGTTGGATGGTTTGATTTGAAACCAACAGCACCAGAAAGAAAAAATCATCACAGCATCACCTGCCAAACAGCTCAGAAGGCTGTTGGTGATTTAGGAAGTTTTTCATATTGCTCACAGTACAGTTAGAGGAAAAAAATATAAATCTGAACCCCCTTCATACTTGCCTGACCTGGCTCAACTCTGCTCAGCTGAGAGGCTTTGTCAGAAATGTGGTGGGAGGAAGTAGAGCAAAGCTTCCAGGCAAAAGCATTTTTCCAGGAGTTAATGAAATTTGCAAGTATAATTATTTTTAATCTGGGCGCCAAGTTCTCTCTCCATTCCATGAAATCCTGGTGCTGTGCTGCTACAAAAGGAACACATGAGCCCTCAACTCTCATTACAGCATCATTATATAATTCACAAATACCAGCCTCAAATTAAATCTACTGAAATGGGCTTTACCTCAGTCAGAGAGCACTAAGGAACAGAACATCCACGGAACTTGCAGCCCATGGCGGCTCCAAATCTGCTCTGCACCAAGCCAGAAAGGTGAAAAAAAATCAAAATCTGCTTTCACAGAAAGCTCTGGCCAAGCTGACTCCAGCAAGGGGCTGCAAGGAGACCCAGCAGCCATCAGAGGCAAAGGAGCCTGGAGCTGATCCATGGTCACAGCAAAACTGCTGGATCTGGGAACATCAGGAGAGGGAAGGTGGATAAGAGAGGAGATGGCTCAGAAACATCGCTGTGTCCAGGATTTGTTTGTCCTTCAGTGTCCACTCCCTGCCCAGAATGACCAACTCACTGGGGTGAGGATGGCACTCCTGGGCTCCACACAAAGCCAACCCAAGAAACAAAAGCTCAATCCCCACTCTTTAACCTCTGGTTATGACAGAGAAATGAAGCAATGAAGCAACACCCTCGCTGCCACCCCAGCACGCTCTGCCCTCAGTGCTCTGCCCACAGGGTCACTGCACTGGATTCACCAGATGCTTCCAGTTCTCTATTGTGGGGCATCCCACACTGTTTGGTTGTTTTTAGGAGTCCAAAATCTGCTCACAGCTCTCAAGCCCTGCTCTGCTGGAGCTCAGGAAGCTGCTCCTGCCCTTCAGTGCATCATGTCCCAGCTCCTGGTCTGTTTGGGCACCAGTCCAGATGAGCTTGCATGCAGACAGGCACTCCACGGCTGGCAGAAATCTGCTATAGGCTATTGCAGTCTGGCCAGAAGCATTTATTAAAAAAACCTGCTGTAACAGCAAATACACATGTATTTAGATTCTGTTCCAATTCTCTCCTTTTGTTTGCTGGGCACGTCGTGGTATTAATGCTGTATTACCCACAGGGGATATCCAGCAACTCAACAGCACAACTGCAAGGGATATTTCATTCCAGGTTAGACATTTCCAAGAAGTTTCTATTTCCTTACTGTAAAATTTAGTGATCACAAACAAAAGTCAAATCTAACAGAACAAACTTATTGACGAAATGAAGAACTCACCAACCCCCACTTTAGTCTCTTGTTGTTGTTAATAGTGGCTATTCAGGAAAATGTCCAAAGAGAAGGCAAATGTACCCCCAGCATCCAAGCAATCTGAACCTCACCCCTTCTTCAAACAACTCTAAAGACAGATTTCTTCTTCCACAGTTTCCCCAGCAGCAGAAATAAATGGATCTGTACTAGAATGAAACCAGATCTGCCTAAGGAGGGTCATGTTTTAGGTCACACCATGTTGGGTTTAGGGTGAGACTCTCACAGAGTGAAGTTTATCTGTCAGACTGCATTCAGTGAGGGTCACACACTTTCTGTGATCTCCCTGAGGTGGGGGACAGTGACTCAAAGGCTCTGGAGAGGAAACACCTCAGACTCCTGAGCAGGAATCATCGGGGTCAGAATACAGCAGGGCTATTGGGCTGACAGCAAGAGCCTGCCATTCAGCTGAAATACCCAGAACATCTTGAAAGAGATACTTAAAAGTGCAGAGGAATTACTTTGAGTAATTTGCAAAAAGAAGCCACTGATAAAAAAGCAGCAGTTTCCAAAATCACTGGCAGCAGATGCCATGTTTGTAAGACTTTCCCAGTAACACAAAAAGAAAAAAAACAACAGAAAGGCTTCTGGGGAAGGAAATGCTTAAAATACATCTTTATATTGCAAAGCTTTTGTCATCATGTTTTGGATTAAAGGTTAGAGTTTAACCTAGACATCTGGGCCTGGATTTATCCTATTGGAAGAAAAACTAAAAACGACTGTTCCCCATCCCAAAATCAGAAGCTGACAGGCTCTTTCCATTGTTTTGCATAACAATACTGTGGAAATGAGCTCGAAGTAACATTTTCACTCAAGCTTTTGTTAAAGAAGAATGCTGATAATTCCCATCCTGCATCCCAATTACCCATTGCTTCTTAACTTCATTAACAACTCGAGAATCAGCACTGAAACACAAGTCCTACAGAACGAAAAGACGGGCAGCAGAAATAAATACATCAAAACCATTCTGAAGCCTCTTCTCCCTGCCAGCTGAGAGCTTTGGAGAGATGAGCCATCACACACCACAAGAGGCCATGTGGCCATGGTATTGATGTGACTCAGAGCCACAAAGCTCCAAAAGCCAGGAGAATCCTTGGGATGACCTCGGACAGGTGTCCCCATGAGCTTTGGAAGCAGTGAAAAGGAAAGCTGAGATGAGCCTGAAGGCTCCCTGAGGTGTCCCAGGGTGGGTTTTGTACAGCAGACACCAAAGCACAGTGAAGGGCTCCACAGAGCTCTGGAACAGCCACATCTCTGTGCTGGGGAGGAGAAACCACACCATAAACCCATCACTGATAAACTGAGCATAGTTAAACCTGACCTGCCCTGCTGAGAGCCCCTGAGCTCGCTCTATTCCCAGCTCAGGCTGCTCTGGCACTGCCCCATCGTTCAAAGCAATCCCAATTGTCCCACATGGATGGTTTCAGGTATCTCATCTTTACACAGGCTATTTTTAAACCCCGTTAGCAGCAGGCAGGATATTGGTATAAAACTGATTAAACATAATTTCATACCCAGAAAGGCAAATGATGGATCTGGTAAAGAAGCAAGCTGACAATGAATACACAGACGTGACAGCAGAACAGAGAGTATGGAGCAGAGTGTTCATTTAAGAGCAAATTTTAAATTTGACCTTCGCAGTGTGCACCAGAGGTAGTGTACATACACAAGCATGGCTTTACAGGAAGAATATTTATCCATCAACTTCAACTGAGCTTCTATAAATAATGCAGAAGCCAAACACTAATTGGCCTGTTGCAGGAAAATTTTGCATTTCACAACTCAGTGCTCTTCCTGTATATTATCTGGGGGTTTATCCTGACTAATCCAGGAATGCAGACATCTGTCCAAGGAGCCAGTACACAGCTCCCACAAAAAGTGAGTGTTTCCTGAGAAAAAGAGATCAGAGCCTTTCACTGTCCAGCTATCCATCCCTCCATTACTTCATTTCTCCTAGGAAGTGTTTTTGCAGAGGCACTGCTGTTTGCACTGCTCTTCTGGTCATTTTGGACTCAAGGAATCCACCAGAGCTTGCTGAGCACATTAAGTGGACAAACGTGCAGAATTCCTGAAAGTTGATCCAAACACTTTGCTCCCTTAAGCCATTCCCATAGCTCAGGAGGAGGTGTTTCCCTTCAGGAGGTAATCACCAGCCAAGAACCCCTTGCATTTTCTGACTGCTCCGACTGTGGAAGTGTTAATACCCCAGGAGCAGGTGACTGCAGTGCCCTGGACAGGATGGCACAGATGGGAGCCCTGAGCTGCTGCAGGAGCAGATGCTGTGCAGGAGGATTCAGGATCCAGGATCCAGCAGCATCTCCTTGGCCATCTCCTGATAACAGCTGAGATGACAGCTCTGAGCTGCCCCTGGCTCTATCACATGCTTATCCAACTGATGAGATACCCAGGCTGCCCCAGCCTTTCAGACACCACTTTTATTCAATTTGCCTCCCTTCCAGAGGAAATGATGCATTCTCCGTCACTTACTGCACAAGTTATTGGACAAGGTCTTCAATAAAAACCTCCCAGAGGATTCTTTGTGGAGAGATAAAATGAAATGTTTCTGCTTGCTTCGTTTGGTTTCTCGCTGGATCTCACTGGATAATTTGAGGTACCATTTTTGGAAGAGGTTCTCTCTGACTGGGCCAATAATATCTTCGAGATATGAAGATAAATGTTATCTTTAAAGAGAAATTCACCCAAAATCTCTAATCCAGGCCTCTGGAAAAGCTGGCATTTAGGAAAGATCAGTGGAAAGGCATTAGGAGGCTGAATGAAGTTATTTTGCTGATTCCTTTTAGCAGCTTGAGCAGACTGATTCCCAAACTTCAATTGAGAAGAATTCATATCAAAGCACTGCTGCTTTTTAAGCCTTCTTTCCACAGAGAGGAGGGATCACAGAGAACAGTCCTGGAGGGAATCCAGGCTAAAATTTATGTTTACAAACAAGATCCTGCCTCAGGGTTTTGTTACTTAAAGAGTCCCTACAAGTGTGACTTTTGGACAACATTCATAAACCTTCAAATCTTAAGGAAAATTATAAATGTGAACCAGACCCAACCATGACAGTAATTTAAGCTGAATAGCAGACGTCATAAGCAAACAAACAAATGATTATCAACAGGGCTATTTCTGTGGGTCCAGAATAAGGGAAATGCTTTTCTCCTGAGCATGACTGTGACACCCTTGTGGTTTGTGCCCTGTGGGGCAGATTCAGCTCATGGGCCTGATCTCTTTTGCCATCCCTCCAAGATGAGCCCTGCTTAGAACTGGATATTCTAGAGGATCCTCTTCAGAAAGGTAAATTTCATCTTAACAATTAGCAAAAAAATAGAATCCACTGCCATTCCAAATTAAGGCCTTCCCAAATAGATTTTAAAAGTGTGCCTGTTATTTCTTCCATAAATTGCTCCAGATACTGACAAATTTCACTCTCTCCCAACCCTGCCTGCTCAGTGATGCTCAATTTCCCTTGTTACACACTGAGAATCCACTTGCTTTTCCAAAACTTCCCTGGACTAAGGGAAGTGATGAGACATTGCTATCCTCTCTCATTCCAAATTTGAAAAAAGGCACAAATGTGTAACACACACACACAGACCCTCCCCAGCATGTGACAGTGACTGCCTATCAGCAGACAGGAGTGGCTCTGAACAGACAGATGGCATTAACACAGTGCATTATTAGCACCGTGCATTATTAGCACCGTGCATTATTAGCACCGTGCATTATTAGCACCGTGCATTATTAACGGGCTTTAATGACCAGCACAAGTAATTAATTATCTGCCAGGAGCTGGTTTCACTCAGGCTAAACAGCAGCAAACCAAGCAAATCATTCTGCTACTGATGTAAGGGGCAATGTATTCACAACCATTTGTTAAAACCTCACCCTGGGCAAAGAAGAATTCAACTGCAGAATAAGACACAAGGCGGGCTGGACGGAGGGGAAGCAGAAAGCAGAGAGAAAGAGAGTCCACATGTTCTGAGAACAGATTGTTTGGGTGAAGAGACACCAAGGGCCAACACTGGCCAATGCCTTCTAAAGCAATATCCAAATTTCTGCTCTTCAGAGCATGCATTCAGGACATTCAGAGCCAGTTCCTCCTCTAAAACACCAGATAAATCAACATCTTGATCTGTATTTTACATCCTTGAAGTGCTACACAAACAGGCACTGATTCCAGCCACACCAAGAATCCTTTGTGAACGTGATTATTCCTCCCAAATGGAACTGCAGAGACAGCACAGAGGGGCAGCAGCTGTGCCCTGTCAGGGCACACTGCCAATCTGAGATCACTGCTGCAAGGTTCTGGCTTGGAATTCAGTGTTTAATTTGATCGATCATGAATTTTCACACTGCTGTGGGAATGAGCTCCTTTTGCAGGAAGGAAAACATGCTACATAGTGAATAATTAGAGCAACAACAAAAACCTGATCTGCACCCCCAAAATACAGTGTTTTATACTTCTCCAGAGCATGGCCTCTATGGCCCAACTTCTGCTCAGCCTGGAAACTGCTAAACTGGACCAGCAAGACCATGGTTACCTCTACCCAACCTATGCAGCACAGTAAACTACTGCTCCTTAAAAAAGAGTGACATAAATGCTTAGGGACAAATAAAAATTACATATCTGAATGCACATATTTTCATAGTGGTTATATTCTCAATATGTCATTACTTCTTATAATTTCAATACATATTAAAATGAAATTAAAGTACTCCCAGAATAACATGAGAGAAAAAACTGACTACTTGAAATTTTATTTTTTAAAAGTCAGAGCCATGACTACTTTTAAAGAACAAGGGATTTTACCTTTTGTGTTTTTTTTTTCAAGTGCTACCTATAAATGCCACTTCTATTCATTGCATTTACAGTATCCAGTCTTTCTACGTATGAAGTAAACTTGGTTTTTTCAATATAAAAATGCAAAAGGTCAGTATTTCCAACATTTGCTGACGTATGTAAAAAAAATAATCATATTCTCAATTTCATCTTCCAAAGTGCTTCCTTTTAGCACATCCTTTTGCTCCTCCTGTCTGCCAGCTGCAGTGTTTATCCATGGGGTATCAATGGACAATGATGTCCATTCCAGTATCCCTGACACTCCCCAAAATGCCAAAAACTCCCCAAAGTGCCTTTCTAATGCAAGTGGAAACAGGATATGACAAAGAAACAGGTGAGAGACCAGGGAAGATGAGTATCATATGTCACCAGGAAAAGATGTTGTTATCACTCCCACACTTCTATTTTTGCAGTGCAGAAATGGTCTGTGAAAGGTTACTCATGAAGTTTCTGTGCCACCATCAGCTGGTGGGTGATTTACTGTGATTGGGCTAATTATCTCTTACTAATTATGGCAGACTCATGTTCAAAGTCCTAAACAATAAGCAGAACTCACATTTAGCCCAATTGGGGTGGGCAGCACCTTTCAAAATCCCACTCACCATCACAGCTTTGTAATGCTGTGCACGGGGATTTTTGGTAAATATTTATTGGGATTATGTTTCCTCGCTCAGGGCCAGCAAGAGAGCATGTGCCATCATCCTGAGGACAGATTGGCAATGCAAGCCTAACATATTCTTCTCTTCCCTTTCAAAATCAGATGATCAGCTGTGGCTTTAGTCCTGCCAAATTTTGTCAAATATAGCACAAAATTATACAGAACCATAGTAACTGCACTCCCACTATTGTTCTGATTTAAAGAGGAGTTTGATTACATTAGGTAAATATTTGTCCTTATGTAATAGCTCCCTCCAACATTCTAAAAATTTTCCGTCTCCCAGAATTTAACTGAAGAGGGTGCTTTCATATGTCACTGCTCTGCCCCAAAATCAAGTATTCTCTATTATACCATGAGTATCAAACTGTGAGTAATGTTATTACAAGCAATAATAGTTATCAGACAATTATGCAGTTGCAACTGCAGTTTTCCTATTAAATCTAGAAGCTTTAAGCAAATTCAGAGTCAGTGAGAATTGCAACACCGTCTCTGATGAGCTAAATAGCAGTTATTTATTCACAGATTGTTAAATTCTTATGGCCCTGGGACTTCCAGGAAGAAAGCAACAAAGAACTGACTCCCCATCTAAATACTGGCTCATTCTTCATGTTGATATAATTATGGAGTTTCAGTCATTGCAAAGCTGTTCACACTGCTCTACATGCATTGCAAAATATATGCTAACTGCAGTTTTTCCATTATAAAACTCGCTAGTGAAGTCACTGTTCTATTTCCAGCTCAGCTCTGGCACTGTGCGGATGCTTGCTGCTTAGTAAATAGAATTTTTTTTTTTTTTTTTTGGGCAAAAAAGAACATACTGAATAAAAGAGCCAGAGGCTTCTTTTGATATCCTTTCTTCCAAGTCATTTCATATAAGGTAATGAAATAAATGAATAATAAAGAGCAAACAGAAGCTTGTGTGATGACTCAACACACCAGGAGTCAGGAGGAAAATGCCGAATTCCTGACTACATATTCCAGTATAATACACAGGAGTGCACATTCACCTTTTAAAATAGGTGTCATCAACAATTTAGGCAGCATAAATCGATACTCTTCTCACTCTAATAATTACACTCCTCCTAGCACATATGCAAAAGAGAGGGATTGAAGATCTTCAGGCTTGGAAAAGAATAAAGCAAGAAAGCTCATCCGCCCCACATCCTTCCTGCTCAGCTCCAGCTTCTCTGGTCAACCTCTGAGATAAAAAACATTTTAGCCCCATGCAACTACATCAGCTCATTTTCCTAAGAGTATCTGCCCAAATAAATTATTTCATGTGCTTTGGCTGCATTCATTTGTATGTTCTGTGAATCTTGGAGGTGAGGTGATTGTCACAAACATTTGCACAAACAAAGGAGTTCAAACTATCTTGTTGACAGTTTTCTTCCAGAACAAAGAATATTTCTATCTGAAATTGGGTATGGAAAGAGTCCAGCTCAAACAATCACAACCATTGCCAGCACTTACTGTACCACAAACAGCACAGTTCAAAGGAATCACTGCCATGGGAGAGTCCCTGGAGAAATGAGTGCACACAATTTCTAAATCCCCCTTCAAAAAGGAGAGGTTTCAGCACACAGCACTCAGAGGCCAAGCTGTTTGTCCAGATCTCAACTTTCAGTGCAACAACAATTTCAGTGCCTGATGCTGATGAACAAACACAGCCACAGGATGGTCCTACCCCACAGCCCACAGCACACACAGCTCCAGGCACAGCCCAGGCTTTGCTCATCACAATCACAATTCCCTCTGCCCTCAGCACAGCTGGGTCCAAGAACTCTGGAGCCACAGTTGGGTCCAGGGATGGGAACTCTGGAGCCACAGTTGGGTCCAAGGATGGGAACTCTGGAGCCACAGTTGGGTCCAAGAACTCTGGAGCCACAGCTGGGTCCAGGGATGGGAACTCTGGAGCCACAGTTGGGTCCAAGGATGGGAACTCTGGAGCCACAGTTGGGTCCAAGGATGGGAACTCTGGAGCCACAGTTGGGTCCAGGGATGGGAACTCTGGAGCCACATCGTGGTCCAAGGATGGGAACTCTGGAGCCACAGTTGGGTCCAAGAACTCTGGAGCCACAGCTGGGTCCAGGGATGGGAACTCTGGAGCCACAGCTGGGTCCAGGGATGGGAACTCTGGAGCCACAGTTGGGTCCAAGGATGGGAACTCTGGAGCCACAGTTGGGTCCAAGGATGGGAACTCTGGAGCCACAGTTGGGTCCAGGGATGGGAACTCTGGAGCCACAATCGGGTCCAAGGATGGGAACTCTGGAGCCACAGCTGGGTCCAAGGATGGGAACTCTGGAGCCACAGTTGGGTCCAAGAACTCTGGAGCCACAGCTGGGTCCAAGGATGGGAACTCTGGAGCCACAGTTGGGTCCAAGAACTCTGGAGCCACAGCTGGGTCCAGGGATGGGAACTCTGGAGCCACAGTTGGGTCCAGGGATGGGAACTCTGGAGCCACAATCGGGTCCAAGGATGGGAACTCTGGAGCCACAGTTGGGTCCAGGGATGGGAACTCTGGAGCCACAGTTGGGTCCAGGGATGGGAACTCTGGAGCCACAGCTGGGTCCAAGGAACTCTGGAGCCACAGTGGGTCCAAGAACTCTGGAGCCACAGCTGGGTCCAAGGAACTCTGGAGCCACAGCTGGGTCCAAGAACTCTGGAGCCACAGCTGGGTCCAAGGATGGGAACTCGGGAGCCACGTGGGCGATGAATGCACGGACCGCATGGAGAGACTGAGAAAAAATACTTCAGGAGGTACATCTGGAAGGTAAGAATAGACTATTGCTGTGACAAAAATACTTGTTAAAATAGAGCACACTTGTTCTATCCCTTTTTGCTGCCAAGAGGATCTGCAGCACAGGGCTGCAGGGACAGGTGTTTTCTCTAAAAGGAAAATTCATTCTTTTGGCCCCCTATACAGCACATTTGGCCATGTGCTCAAATCCAAGTGTGGGATCCTTCCATCAGCAATGTTCACTCACTGGCAAGCTTTGCTGGAAGCTCTGCATTGCTT
Source organism: Malurus cyaneus samueli (assembly GCA_009741485.1). Taxonomy (NCBI): domain Eukaryota; kingdom Metazoa; phylum Chordata; class Aves; order Passeriformes; family Maluridae; genus Malurus; species Malurus cyaneus. The sequence goes on along the minus strand of CM019238.1, from coordinate 17,989,966 downwards.
TTCACATGATCAGATGAAAAGCTGCTTTCTGAGCTTCTGTTTGTCATTCCTTTTTTCTTCTAAACCATGTATTATTTAAAATTATCTGGAAGAGTTACAAATTACTCTAACCAACTCTTTCAGCAAGCAGGAATATATGACTGTAAGGAGATTATAAATATATTTTCTTACAGCTGAGCAGTTCAAGCCCAACATTTAAATGTTGGTATAAAAATACACGAAACCAAATTGCATGACAGAGCTTGCTTTGTCAAAACACAAATGTCTCATAAAATATGCTGTCTGGCATCATAAGTAGTAGGTGATTTTTTCAGAAACTTTTCAAGGAAAAATACCTATTAAAATAAAAAAAGATATTCAAAATGAAGATTTGATATTCTGATTGTCTTTTGATTTCAAATGGCAACAACTCTGAGTTTTAATATATTTGTTTAAAGATCAGCCCCAAAATAAAAAAAATAAGCTATGCAAAATATTTTGTTCCAGCCTTCATAACTTCTTAAAGTTACTGTTCCTGAATGAAATGCCAAAAACTTCTTGTACTTATGCAGTTCTCTTATCTGCCTTTTTTAATCTCATTATTTCTGAACAGCCCACAACCTAAACCACCCCATTTGTTTGGCTCTAATCCAAAGGTTTAGGATTCACCATATAACTTTTCGATAGGTTTTGATTTGAAGTCTCCCCATGGACTGTGATATTTTGGCAGCTCCTGTGAGGAGAAGGGAAGTGGAATCTGCTGGGAAGGAAAAGAGCTCTGAGCCACTCACACATGGCAGGGCAGGAGCATGGTGAGGAAAAACCAGAGAAAAACAGCACCGGGATGAGGGAATGGCAGGACAAAGGAAAAATCAGATAACAGCACAGGAGAGGGATCAGAAAACCAGATAAAAACAGCACTGGGATGAGGGGATGGCAGGAAGGGCAGGGCGCAGGCCAATGGTGCTGAAAATATCAAATGTCTCTCAGCAAATCCCAAAGGATTGGAAATGGTTGCCACCCTTCCCCTGCCAGGATGCAGACCCAGCTCTCCCAGGAGCAGCTCCAGCAGGCACTGTGCTGCAGGAGGATGAAAACACCTCCCCAGAGGGATTTTTCCATGGGACTGTTGGGTGCCAGGGGTGAAGCACATGGGGACACATCACGGGGAGCAGAGGCTGCAGTGACACAGCACCAGGAAGGAACCTGAGCTGCAGGAGCTCCTCGTGCTCATTCTGCATTTCTGCAATCCTGCCTTTCTCTAATTACAGCTCTCTGCTCAGGGATGGGACAGCTCAGCTCTCCAGAGACAGCTCTGAGGATTTTGGAGAAATGAAGGGAACTGATAACAAAATCTGGACATTCACCCCAAGAAAAGCAAGAGCTATCAGGCTGCAGTTGTAGCACATTATGATCATTTTTTTCCTTCTAGGACAGGCTTCACAAATAACCAAAAGATCTGTGAGTACAACTTTTTCAACTCAAGCAGACTATAAAGTATTGAGTGTCTTTACAACTGTGGAGGGCTCGATCTTTTCTTGCTTTGTCAGAGTGAGATGCAAAGCCCTGGATCTATTCAGTTCCATTCTGGTCCCCCACAATAACACACTTTTGTCAACAGAGCAGACACGAGGTGCCACTCTTGTTCTGTGCCAGCCTCAAAAGGCTCCTGGGTTACACATGACCCCAAAAGGAGGAAGATAAAAAAAGGAAAAAGGTAAAAAACAGAGCTTAAGCCGAGATAGAACTGAGCTTCTTCAAAACCCTTACTATAATCTATTTACATGGTTCCTGCAGACACTCTTTGGGTGGACAACGGTTTCATTCACACACTGCTTTACACTTCAAATTCTGGCAATTTACCTGAGCAACTAAAGACTTCCACATGGACAAAACCAGAAGAGATCTGAGATCCTCTGATGAAATCCAAATGAAAAGTACATTAATGACAGGTTTTGTGTTTGGTTAGGCCAAAATGAGCAGCTGTTGTGGACACTGCCATTCAAACTGGCTGTTATTAAATATCCCACTGAAGCAAATCATATTCAAACCCACCCATGACACAACCAGTGGCAAAACCTGACAAGGATAACGACATCTGACTTCAGCAATAATCACCCTGCAAATAAATACAAATTTTGTCTCTTGGTAGAGATGGCAGACTTTCTTTTCCTATTCAAACATCTATGAAAATCACTACGGGTCATGTACTGTACCAGTCAGGAATCAGCAGCCTGTGGAGCTGCTGAGCATCCCAAATGCATTTTGCATTGCAAAAGTGCTCAGCACTTCACTGAATCAGACCCCACGGCCAATTAAGAATTACTGATTGCAAGAAAATGATCTAAAACACAGTGGCCATCACACAGAGAAGAATTACCTGTTTTACACAAAGCATTTTATGGTAACACCACCCAGGCCCAGCCCATCCAGTGTCCATGGAAAAACTGCAGCTTTGTGAGAACTTCACAGATTTTCCCCTAAGCAGGAAAAGGCAGCAGATGCACAAACTGAAACAAAATCCTGACAGAGGTGAAACAGCAGCAGACAAGACTGGTGGCCAAGGAAGCCTTCCTGCTTCATGAAAACACTGCTCTCGTGGTGAATTTGCATTTTCCTGATGACACAGCCCTACCTTGTCACACGGTTTCTCTCCAGCTCAAACCTGTAACCCACATTGTCCCTGAACAGTAAACAGGGCAGGAATTCCATCATCTGCCAACCCCAACACGTGCACTGCTCATCTCTGCTGCCTGTCCAAGACTCCAATCACCTGCCTTGTCTATCCAAGAGCTGCAGCAGCAGGTTACACTCGTTCTGATCTTCAAATCCAGCTCAAATGAATTATGAAACCACTGAAATAAAATTAAAGTTATACAGCAATATTTCTTGCTGGCCCTCCAGGCTGCACTCTATCTTGAATTATAGAAGCCCATAAAATATTTAAAGTGACCATGTCTACACAATTACACATAATTCAGTGGAGAGGAATATACTGTTAAATGATATGAATCATGCTGTATGTGTGTCTGTGCAGGACATAGACACATATAATATAGACACAATTCAATATAATTAAAATATTTTTTCTTTTCCTAGGAGAAACTATCAGGCTGACTGCATTTGAACAGTAATTGTTCAATATACTGGTTTCACAGCCACCTTGAACAGACTGCAAATATAAGGGCAGGCTCTCTACAAGCACTTGAGCATTTAGAAGCACATTCTGCCTGAAATTCAAAATATCTGAGCTGTGCCCCAGCCCCTAGAGCTGCTGGGCAGGGTGAGCACACCCTGTGCACCTTCAGAACTAAAACAGTTTGAAGCTCTGCATTGAAGTTCCCTGAGCAGCTCAACGCAGACAGGATTCAGGGGCATGGATGGCTTTGATTTCAGTTTAAACCACATCAGACACACAGATTGATTTGAAAACACACAAAGGTGACGGCAGCTTCTCAAAGATTTCCCGTTTATTACGTGACAGCAAAGGGTGGGTGATCAGGATTCTCCTGCCCAACATCTCCCATTTTCTGGGGCAGTGCCTTCTTATCAAACTGAGCATGGGATCAGAACGTGGCCAAGATAACACAGTGCTACACGACAAAAGCAGGACAGGCACAGCTCTCATAGATCAACTAATGACCAGACCAGTGGCCAACAAAAGCATTTCAAATTCTCTGTGTGCTCTTCGTTTTACTCTCAATTCTGCAGTCCTTGCAAGACCAAGCCCAGAGGCTTTATTTTGGGTACAAACCATTAAGAAACAGAAGTGGAACAGTTTGCTAAGCAGAGTATGATGAAAATTTAAGAAGATATTTCAAATCCCACTAAGAATTTGTGAACATACACTGAAGCCAACTGTTCTATGAGATCATTTGAGAGACTGATCCAAATTACTATCGAAATGCTAAAGCTAAGATTTTTTTTCACATCTTCCCACAATTATTTTCCCAGCAGTTATTCCTTTAGTGTATACTGGTAGTATAAAATTTTTATTTCATAAAGTTTCCTTTTTTTTTTTCACCTCTGGCAGAAATGCTCTGCTCTGGCAAGAGACTCATAAAACCCCCTACATTGTACCAAAACACAAAGGTAAAACTTGTGTTCCTACAGGAATTGAAGCATTGTTTTGTTACTCATGCACTGTAAGATGCATTCTGAAATCTTCAGGTGTGTCACCCTTCTCCTTTGGCCCATCACTCCTGCCACACACAGAGTGCAAAGGTGGTTTGGAAATGGAACAGCAGCACTGGAAACAACCACATGTGCACACCCCCATCACCACCACGAATCTCAGCAAAGATCTGTCTGCTTAGAGCCTCAGTGTCACCCTTGAATAACAGAGAATAAGGCAGGTTTTTATTTATTCCTACAGAGCAGGATCTGCAGTGTCCAGCTGACACCACCAGCTTTGGGTTCATTCTGTTAAGGAGCTGTGCTGAAATCTCTTCCCAAAGTCCTGTAGAGGCACCAGGAACAGGGATGTGACAGTGTGGGCTGTGCTGTCACTGGGAAGGGGCAACCCCTGGGCAGGGGTGACACCAACATTCAGCCCATGGCAGGAGCACCAACACCTCCAGGGACACCTGGAACACACACCCACAACCTGCACAGGGAGCATGAACACCTCCAGGGACACCGGGAACACACACAAGCCTCACAGGGAGCACCAACACCTCCAGGGACACCTGGAACACTCAACCTGCACAGAGAGCATGGACACCTCCAGGGACACTGGGAACACACACCCACAGCCTCACAGGGAGCACCAACACCTCCAGGGACACCTGGAACACTCACAGGCTGCACAGGGAGCATGGACACCTCCAGGGACACTGGGAACACACACCCACAGCCTCACAGGGAGCATGGACACCTCCAGTACACCTGAACACTCACAGCCTGCACAGGGAGCACCAACATCTCCAGGGACACCTGAACACTCAACCTGCACAGGGAGCACAGCTGCTGCACCTGAGACACCCCAAACTGCGCACCTGAGACAGCCCAGAGCTCTACAGGAAACAGTGACAGTCCTTTTGCCCCTCACCCCGCAGCCATTCCCTCATCTCTCAGTTATTTCAGTGTTCTCAGACACCCCGAGCAGGCACTACAATCCTTGCCAGAGCTGCCCCACGAGCCAGCCCACTCCAGGCTACCCAGGAGCCAATTATCCAGTCCCTTCCTGCCTCAGTGGCATCCTGTGCTCTCCCATCTTGGGTAAAAGACCACAGAGCAATTTACCAAATAGGAAAAAAAATAGATATTAATTTCTCTCATAACAGATTAAATAAAGAGCAAATGAAACCCATTGTGCTGCAGACCACGGAAGAGCTGTGTGCTCTGGATTTTTCTGCATCTTTGCCCTGCCTTTGAGCTGCCTGCTTGTTTTAAATAACCTCAGGGGGCTCTGTTTTATTAAAGGAAGTATTTTCCTTCCTGTTGAGATTCTTTCACATTTAAGGCTATCATCACTCATATTGATTTTTCATGGACTAACTAGACTGAGGAAACGGATAATGTGTTATTCCCTATGCACAATTTTTCCAAATGGTTTCTTTGCCCAGGGCATGGCGTGGTGGAGGCTGAGCTGCTCTTGTTGCTGACCATCCAAATCCTGCAGTGAGGAAAGGCCCAGGGCAGATCCAGGAGGGAAATGAAACTCAGACTGCAGGAGGAAACCACTGAGATAGACCAGGCAAAGAACAGAGAGGAGAAACCCAGAGCAATGCCCGGCTGGTGCCCCAGTGCCCTGCCAGTGTGCAAACCCAGGCTGGGAACAGCACCAGCAAAAGGAATCCACAGCCCCCGGGGGAAGTGAAGCTCTTCACACAATTTATTTCCATCTCCTGAAGCTGCCACAATTCCTGTGTAGCAAAGCAAGGATGGCTCAGCTCTGTGTTGGGTTGACAGAAGAGTGGAGGGCAAGGAAGAAACTTTCCAGTCCAATTGCCTGTGGAGCTTGTCCTTTACTAAAACTGAAAGGGTATTTATAGAATAAAGTTTCACTTCAAGCCCTGTCACATACTATATTACTCAAGAAGTGTCAAAAGTACAGCAGAAAAACTGAAATGAATTAAAATCATCTTTTGAACCATTTGATGCCTGGTGAAATAGGACAGCATGAGCAGCAATACTCCTTGGAACCAAAACAAGAACAAGAGTTTAATCCATCTCTTTTGAGCTTCTCATCCATTTTGAATATTTTGGGAAGAAGCTGGTCCACCTGACTAAGACACGGAGGACTCAGCCACTGACAGAATCTGCAGCTTATGAACCAAAAATGTGCTTTGCTTACCCCAGTTGACATCAGCAGAGTCAGATCTGTGACTCACACCCAGGACACTGCTCCAGAGCAATTCCAAACTCACTCCCACCCTCACTCTGCCCAAGGAGCTTTTCTGTACCACTGAAATGCTGGAATTGATTTTTCAGTCACAAAAGAAAACACAAGAAATGAAAGAGTTCGAAGAAGAAAGGTTAGTTAAGGAATTTGAAAGAATGTCTTTAAAAAAAATATAAATCCACGCATGACAAGGATTCTTTCTGTGCATGTCAGCACCAGACAGTGAATGACCAGGAAACAACTGATCATCCCAGCAGCAAATACAGGGTGATGCCTGCCAGCAGCAAATTTCAAGTATTTCATTCTGAGACCTAAATAAAAATTCAAACACAGTCCTCTAGCCCAGTTAATCCTGATACAAACAGAACACGGAAACAAAAGTGTTTCTTTTACACCTATTGTTAGGGTTGCTCCAAGCTACACCAATTACTCACATGCCAATTACTCAAAAGTAACAAGTCCTTCAGGAATCAGAGCAGAAGGCATGGCCAGAAGACAATTTCTAGAAATGAAAGAGAAATTCTAAGTATCTCTGCACTGGAATCTGCAAGTTAAAGATAGGGGGAAGAATAAACACCATTTTCCTGAAAGAAAATTAATTTCTAACTTTTCAGCTGTAAAAATTTCCTCACATTTTATTGTTCAAGGAAGGCAGTTAAGTGAATTATTGCCTGCTACATTGGAATACTTTTCCACAATCGTAGGACATTGAGGTTGAGACAATAAATTCTATCCATCTTCAAAAAAATGAAAAAAAAAAGGTGGACCCCTGATTTTGTTATTTTCTTAGTTTTATTTTGCAATCTGTTATGCGGAGTTCAAAAAGGAACACAATTAAAAATTTACTCTTCAGAACCAAGTTTTTATCTTTTTCCCCACAGATCCAGTAGAGAGAGGAGGAGATGGGGAAGAGGAACCAAAAAAAAAGGGAGGGGGGAAAAAATCCACCAGACTTCCTGTCACATAAATAATGGAAAAGATGCTCAAAGACTGAAAATTTCACATGCAGCTTTTGAAGTTATTTTTTACTTCTTTATATTTTGTTGCATGCTCTACCTGCTGATTTTTTTCCCCTCGGTAGCTTGACAAGTTCTTTTTAAAGAAGATTTTTAAAAGGCAATTCAAGAAGTTTTCACTGATCTTGTCCAAATAAAAGGCAGATTCTTTTCGTTGAGTATGCAAACTGCAATCCTTTGAACAAAAGCCACTTTGCCCACATGGTGCCAAATCTTCCTGAGCTGAGAGCTCTCACAGTGCTGGCTCCATCCACAGTGACACACGGGAACGAGTGACACAGGGAGGAAAAATTAAATGTAAAGCAATCTCCTGCTTTGGCCAGGCCCAGCACACAGAATCATCGCTGTGTTGTTTAGCAGGAGGAACTGAGATGTTTTTGTTATTTCTCAGTGGAGCTGCAGCCAGGTGCAGGTGCTGAGGTGACAAAGTGACACCCGTGTGTGACAGGAGCAGCCAAGGAGCAGAACAAACCTCCCAGAGCTCAGCTCATTTCCTCAGAATGGTTACAGAACTAAGCAAATATCCAGAAAACCACTCAGCTGTGATCTGGGTGGACATTTGCAGCCTCAGGCAGCCAAAAGGCAGGGCTCACCTTTCTCCTTAGATATCCCTTCTCCTCTCTGCTCTGCTGTTAATCCCATGGCAGCCCTGAGCTCCCACAGCCCAGAGTGGGACCCTTCACAGGGGGAGCATCATAAACCCCCTGGCTGACCCCTGGACACGTGCTGGATGGATGTCCCTTGTCCTGATGGATGTCCCCTGTCCTTCTGAGTGTCCCCTGTCTAGCTGTCCTGTCTTCTGTCTCTCTCTGAGTGTCCCCTGCCCCTGCTGAGTGTCCCCTGTCCTCTGCTGGCTGTCCCTTGTCCTTCTGAGTGTTCCCTGCCCTTCTCAGTGTCCCCTGCCTTTCTGGATGGATGTCCCCTGTCTCCTGCCCAGCACAGCCTCATTCTCCAGGCACTGTCCAGCCCAGGACAGATGTGGGTGGCCCCAGCTAAATCAGCCCAGCTGGCAGCAGCAAGGGGCAGCTTTCAGAAGGGGCTCCATGGGAACACCCCCTGCTCCCTGCAGCTTTCCAAAGCTGGAGAAACCTCAGTGCAAAGCTCAGCTACTCAGCCCTCCATCCTGCTGGTTTTATCTCAGCTCTGTCTCCTGGGAAGAGCTTGGACACACAGATGCATTGACCTCCAAATCCCTCGCTACTGTCTCTCCTAAATTAAACACAAATGAATCATGTTCCAATAGCCCCCAGGTCTGAGGAGACCTTCAGCAGGCAGGACTGCACAGACCATCTGCAGCCAGAGCTCCCCGTGCTCACCCACACCCTCAACACCACCAAAGGCTTTCAATCAGCACTTTTAACATCCAGATAAACACATCTGTGAGGTGGATGAAATACACAATGGTACATGGAATTGCTTTCCCTTTCCTTTCCTCTCTTCAATCAAAAGGAACACAAGCCATCAGTTCCACCCCATCCTCATGGGTTCCACACACACTGCACCCCATCCTCATGGGTTCCACACACACTGCACCCATCCTCATGGGTTCCACACACACTGCACCCCATCCTCATGGGTTCCACACACACTGCACCCCATCCTCATGGGTTCCACACACACTGCACCCCATCCTCATGGGTTCCACACACTCTGCACCCCATCCTCATGGGTTCCACACACACTGCACCCCATCCTCACGCTTTCCACACACACTGAACCCCATCCTCACGCTTTCCACACACACTGCACCCCATCCTCATGCTTTCCACACACACTGCACCCCATCCTCATGCTTTCCACACACACTGCACCCCATCCTCATGCGTTCCACACACACTGCATAAATCCCAGTAACGCTTCCTGCTAGCAGCCACAACTGTGAGTGCAGCAGCTTTTTTCAGTCTCTGGTTTACACTACAGCATCACTTTAAAACGCCTTCCTCACTTTTGGGACACATGAGAATGAGCCTGGGGTTTTTTTTCTTTACGTCCCAGATATAGCAGCATCACAGACACGTTACACACATAAGCAGAGTCCACCTCCTCACCCCGGGAGGTGTAAGACCTGAAACACTGGGATTTGAAGAATGTATTCTATTACCAGTTACTGATATTCGATCACCACATCTTACGTAAGTTCTACAAATAATAAGCAGTATTATAACAGAGTCTCTGGCACCAACATTGTTCATTCTCCCCTTTATATGCTGGCATCATTATCATGATGATGATGAAAGCTTTGAGCTCAGTTTATCCTTTCAATGTGTGAACAGGGAAAGACTAACACCCATTTGTAATGTAACAGTAAATGCAACTCCAACATGTAGGACACATCTGCTGCCTTTCCTCCTTTCAACAAGAATAATGAACATCATTCAGAGCACATTTCAGTTCAGCTCGTGCCCATTGCCAGATCTCCCATGTTGGGTTGTGCCCCCTCAGAGGGTAAAAGATCAAGTCCTACCACAAAAGCTCAATCCTATTTGCACTTAAGCACACTTCCTAACCCTGGATGAGAACACAGAGCTGGGAGAAGCAGGATCAGCTGAAGGCACATGACAGTGGCACAGACACCCAGAAATCCCAAACATCTGCTGATCCATGAGAGCACCATCCTCACTTCACCCATCAAACCTCTCCAAGGACCATGGAGTTGATACCTACCCAAAGATGAGCAGAAAAGCAAAATGGCAAAATGCAAAACGTTCCTAATTGAACAACTGCTTCCACCATCACAGAGGCACTAATTTATTGCAGTGCTGGAATTGTGCTGATCCTCAGTGGGAAACAGCAGTCACATTCTTGTAGATAATGATGGAAAATTTTCTTGTAGATATGGGAGGAAAAGAGCTATTTTGTCTTTTCTGACTCTCAGAGATGGGGAAATGCATCAGACTCCTTCTGAGAATTCTGCTGGAACTCGTGGGCTGGGAGGAGGAGGAAGAGGAGGAAGACAGCTACAACCTGTGCTGTTTTTCCCCACAGTTTTGCTGGGTACAAATCAAACCAGCATGAATTCAAATTTATTCTTTCAGTCAAACGATGCTCTGAGATAGGTATTCATGAGCTTCCCACATTTGTGATGCCTGAATGACCCGCAGAGAATTCACGTTTGTCAAGTTTCAAATTTTCCTTGCCTCTGACTGCAGCCTGGAGCATGTGAGCTCCTCAAGCTGTTCCTAAATGCCAGAGGCAGAGCTCCCAGGCAGCAGCTTTGTGTTACTGCAGGTCACCAGAGCTCTCCAGCACTGCCAAAGGAGCCACACTGGCAAAATCCTACCTACAGCCCTCTGCTAAGGGAAAAACAGCCAAAATCCTACAGCCCTCTGCTATGGGAAAACAGCCTCTTCTCTTCTCTTGGATGTGGCACGCTGGCAGGGGTGTGCAGGAGGGATGGGGGAGGATTGGACCCACTCTGGGGCAGGGTTTGGGGTACCTGCATTAGGACAGGAACTGCTGAGCTCACTGCCCACTGCTCAAGCTCTTGGGAACACAGCAGAACAGGAAAAGCAAAGGCAGGAATCAGGAGGCTGCTCTGGAGGCAGATGTTTATTCAAGGCTGCTGCTGCGTACATAAACCCTTTCCTTTTGTTATTTATTTGGTTCACACACTAAAAAGCCAATGCTTTGATTATTTTCGATTTTACAATGCTAATCCTGCAAGAGTAGCTGGACTGGAGCTATTTATCATCTGGCACTCTATACTTTGTTTCCACAGAAGGAATTGAAAAAGGCCAGAAAGGGTCAGCCAATTTGTCTTTTAATACTCTTTATTGGTTCATTAATGATTAATTCTTTTTAACACTCTGCCCTAGATCCTAAATTCACAATGGCTCAATTTAGATGAAAGATTTCAAATCCCATCTCTCCTCTCTCTTCTCTTCCGTTTCCTGAGCCAGTGCAAAAAAAACCCAAACATGTCACTGCTCAGCACTGCTGTCAAAGGAAATCATCCAGGACAGAAAAACCTCTCTGGAAAAGATTAAACAAGCAAAGAACACAACCAGACCCAGTCCTGAGGAGCCACAAAGAGTAAAGAACCCTCTCAATAATGATAATGGTAATCCCTGCCACCACTTAGGCACTAAATCTACAACTTAGCAATGCCCAGCACTGCCCTACTGCAGCACTCAACTGTGCTTAGGTACTGGATTATTCCTTTGGAAGGAACACAGATTCATTTCTTCAGCAAATTAATAAGAATAGAAAATACCACTGTTCCAGAAACAGAAATCAAATCAAACTCACAGAAACTTCACATAACCAGAGCATTTGAACATTTCCTTTGGATTAAAGAAAGCTACAATCGTGATCACAATGGTCTTTGCAAGTTCCACAGCAGTTTAATACCCAAAGCATTTGTCAAAGCCCTGTCCTGGATGGTAAAACATGCATTAGAATATTCTGCCTATGTCAGGTTTCCTGCAGGATTTCAGTTCATCCCTTCACGGTGTTTTTCCTGAAGCTGCACAAGAATCAGATGAATGGCAGAGCTGTCTCAGATCCCACTCTTACACCACTATCACTACAATGCAATTTTGCATCTCACTCCTGTTTAGATAAGGCAGCAATCAAATAATCACCCTGACAGCTTCGAGATCTCTGGAGGAATGCCACCATTCCTGTTCATTATTTTCACTCATCTGTTTACATGCTGTTACTAGCTGTTGCAGTTCAAATCCATATTTAGCTCAGAGTACTCTTGACAAGACTGCAGCTCTCCATTCATCTCCAACGAAGAGAAGCACATGCAAACATTTGCACACAAAGCAATTATCCCAGGTGATGCATTCATCTGAACCAGAGCAGCTTCTTTCCACTTTAAAAGGGAAAAAAACCCCAAACTCACAACAAAAAGCCAACAACAACTAAAAATAATCTACAACAAAGTAGTTTAGTTCCCTTGATAGAATAGAATGTTTGCCTAAGGACACTGACACCACCATTGCAGAGTTTACTCAGAAAGCTAAAAGCTTGAGTCCCACAGCCAGGATTGTTACTCTGAATTTCAGAATTTATGGGGAGATCTTGGAAAGGATTTAACACTTGAGAAGCTGGCTGGTCTCCAGCCAGGGGTCTGAAGGGCAGGAATTGGAACATTACCTGGTCAGAATTGCTAAAAATACACTGACCATAGTGACATGCTGGGTGTTCTGCACTCAGCCACATTATTTCAGTTTCCCACTGTCATTAATCGTAAGCAAACCTGGGCAAGAACAAAACAACACTGCCCAAATCTTTTTGTAACTCTGTCATCTGACACAGTCAATCCAGCACTGTTGGAAATGTCTCTAAAGCTTAATAGCCCCCAACAATTCATCACTAATTCTCCTTTTTCACTCCCTTCCTTTTACCATATTGTGATTCTCATTTCTATCAAACTGGGAACACTGGAAACCATTACCAGAATGAACACTGGAAACCATTACCAGAATGACTGGGTTTGTAGCACAGAGTCCACAGGATTTTGCTCAGGAGCACCACAGGATCCTGGTCCAGTGCACACACAACCTGGAGCATGCCCAACCCTGAGCTCATGGCTGCAGCCAAATTTCAATTTCTTTGAAATTCCAGGTGAAAGAAAGATCAGAATCTCCTCTCGTGTTTGCCAAATGTGCCATTTCCTCACGTGGCATCTTTTCCTCTGAAAGCCAACACCTGAATTTCAGTCTGGCACCAACACACCTACTGAAGCCATTCGTGCAGGTCAGCTTTAGAAACACTGAGTTACCACTGAGTTATCACTGAGTTACCACTGAATTAAACCCTGAGTTCACTCCCACCTGGCTGGAGCAGCAGAACACACACACTGTGCAGGATCAGCCGCTGCTCTCTCTCCACAGGAATTCAGGAATAACAACCCTGCAATTCTCTGGTGTAGAGGGAGTGGCACATTTCACAATCACACCACTGTATTTATGCCAGCTGCAGATAAAGATACACCCCCTGCTCCCCAGGTTGTTAAAAATCAGCAAACCAGAAGCTTTCCAGACCCTCTGAATTGCAGAGCCAAGCGTGTGCCTGCTTTTGTTTGGATTCATTCTGCACTTTCCTTTTCTATTCCAAAGAGCTGAGAAGGCACCCAAGAGAAGCAGCCTGTAATCATCTGATATCTGCATGTGACCTCCCCTTGCAATTTGCATTGGCTTTGAGTTTCCAGATGAAGATGTCGCACCAAACAGTGCTGGGATTAATTTTAGCCTCCTCCTCGAGATGACTCGCTGATACCAAAATAAGGTTATAATACTTGACAGAGCAGAATATTCTCCTTGCCAACATCATCTGTTTCAGGCTTCTTGGGACTGAAACAAAGCGTGGAAAAACAATTCCAGGCAAAGAGGTGCAGAGAAAGATTTAAAATAGCTCCATTCTGCCCAGTTTGCACATGCAGCTGCAGGGCAGCCTGCACAGCAAGGTCTGGGCACAGAAACATCTCCTGGAAATGAGACATTCACAAAAACGCGTCAAAAGATGGTACAAACACAGCTTGGGCATGCTGACAGAACAAATTCCTCCAGTTTTCACATTCCAAGTGCCTGCACCAATAGACTGTGGGAGGTTCAGCACCACAAGAGCCAAAGGCATTTTCACAGTGACAGCCTCACACCAAAGCCCACTGCAAAAATATCAGTTCTCACAACATTCACTTCCTATTATTCCTTCCAAATGATTTAATTTCTCCTGAAGTTAGTTCTGCACAAAAGAACTAAAATTAAAAGACTCTGTCAGACCTATTAATCATGCCTTGCTTTACATACCCCCTCATCAGAAGTTACAAGTCTACTACTTAATTTCTAATTAATTAATTACCAGTGAAATCCATTATGACAAAGTTTTCACAGAATGTGAGAAGTAAAATCTGAGAAAAAAAATTATTTGCATAAGAACTGTCACCAGAGTCAGAGATTTGTCTGAATTTTCTTCCAAATTTGTAGAAATATTGTAATTCAGGCTTTCTTTTTTAAAAATGGTCAGCTCTCTTTTCTTGTTATTATGTTCAGCAATTCTGCAATTTTGAAAAACAATTCAATTTTCAAAGTCATGAAACTAAGTAATGTACAGCAAGTAATCCATCTGTGCAAAAATTTCAAGATTTTTCTACTCTCTAAGTTTCCTGTCTTGCTGGAAAGCATGTGCAGAACTCCACCATGAACAAAAACTTGAGAAGGAAAAAAAATCCATATAAATATATTGTAATATTGTCAGAATATATATATACAGACATCTCACTACCAGAATGAGACTGATTCAGTTACGGAATAAAAACTTATAGAAAATGGCCAATTCACTTCAAGTTTTATTTACTGAATGTCTGAAAACATCTTGACATGAGCAATACACAGAACAAGAACTCATCATGCAAATTCAATTAAATTAATAACTTTAAATGTTGTACATTTCTTCCCTCAAGCAGTTTATTTTCTCAGTGGAAAAATAAAACCTACTTTTATCAAGCATGCAATTATTTGATCCGTTTTTTTCTCATCTCTGAATAAAGGCCCAAAAAAAGAGAGAGAAGTTTCATTATGACACCAAACTGGTGCTGCTGCCAACCCAGAAACGTATTTCAGAATGTCAAAGAATTTTACACGTCATTGAATCAGACCTACAAATAAATGATCAGTTTTAATTGTATCACTCACAGCATCTCTGTGAATCTATTTCATCATCTATGTTTACCTGCTCCGAAACAAAAGAGGATGTGTGTGTTCATTATTGGGTAATTAAATTAAACCATCTGCGATCAAGCATTCTATAATTAACACATGTTTACAGATACTGTGTCATCCAAATTACCGACACTCTCATCTCAACAGACATGAATTCTGATTTTTTATTAACCAATCCATGGAGCACATTTTGTAGCTCCTGACCAAGGTCACTTTGTAGGCAGTGAACTCTGCCTGGAAGAACACTTGACACTGTTCTGAGCTGCTCCAGAGCTTGGCAAACACAGCTCCCAGCCTTGGAGGAGGGGAAAATAAAAGAGAAAAGAGCCACTATCCATCTAAATAGCTTTAGAGTGGGTAAACACATTGTCCATGAAAAGCTTTCTACATTTTCTGTCCTGTGCACACTTCCTGCCATGAGCACACCAGTTCAGGACAAAACCCATCCACACCGTGACCTTACACAGGGCAGAACAGGGCAGGGCAGAGAAGGACAGAGCAGGACAGAGCAGCATCCCCTCACTGTCCCTTGGGCACAACAAGGTCCCTCACAAGGGCCAGCACAGCCCCCAGCACAGGGTGACACCGATGTGACCCCAGGGCTGAACTGCACCAACACAGGGACAGCGATGGAGCCCTGCATGAGGAACAGGGCAAGGACAGCCCTGGGGACACAGCCCTGGGGACACAGCCCAGCCCTGGGGACACAGCCCAGCCCAGGGGACACAGCCCAGCCCTGGGCTCCCTTCTCTCCCCTGCCCCAGTCTCTCCCTGCTGGACCCTGCTCAGAATCCTGGCTGCGCTGCCTGGAGGTGGCTTTGAGGTGAACCTTTCCTGGTTCCTTTGCATGGGCAGCACTTTCATTCACTAACTAAAAAAAAAATCTGCAATGCAGAGCTTCCCCCAACCACAGGACAAAGCCCTGCCATCTCCCCCTTCCCCTGGTCATCATCTCCCCCTTCCCCTGGCCATCATCTCCCCCTTCCCCTGGCCACCATCTCCTCAATGAAAAGGCAGCCACACATTCCATGTGAGCACTGATCTGATCCCACAGCCACTGCTGTTCTTCTCCTGCCCCCAGGGCACAGAGAGGTGGCATCTCCTAAATCTCTGCTGCTCCTCCAGGGCACAAGAGTCAGAGCCACCCTGCCAGGCTGCACCGTCTCCATTCCGTCCTCATTTTTTTAATCACACTTGACATAAACTCCTCTAAAAAAGCAAATCATTATACTACCAAGCTGAGAGATAAATAGGCTTTTTCTGCCTTTAGCCTTAGGATATGGAGATCAGGAGCAAAGATCCGTATCCAAAAATGTGGCTGCACTGACTGCTCAAACCAGAAATGGAGAGAAGATGATGTGATCACTGCTGAACACAGTCCTGTACAAAAAAAATCCTTCCAAGAATGGTGTTTCCAGTTGAACCCATTCTGAGATCCCCTGTTCTGTGTAAGTTTGGCCACAAGCTTTGGTTTGCAGAGCAAGACAAAGTTTGGTCTTTGCAGAGCAGCAAGGTTTTCCAAAAATCCACACACTGAGGAATGCAGCAACCCATTGCATGGGAGATCAGATGCCAAAGCATCTTCAGGAAAATAGAGGTGGTAAAGACAGAAATCTGTATCTGGCCAACAGACAGGAACTGAGGGGAGTGAGGGGAATGAAGAAAATCCATCACACCGTATTAAGGGTATTTGAGAAGTAAAAGAGGCAGAGAGGATAGGAAAAAAGTAATTTTCACATGAAACACCACCAGTCACAACCACCAAGGAAAAGCTTTCCTAGCACTTCTCAGCCAAAGCTGGTGTGAGAACCAGACCCAGATCTCTCCTTGTGACATTCTTCAGTTGCTTTACTGCAGTCTCTAAACTGTGTAAAAACCAGACATTTTAATTTAGTTTTCAATGTCAAATAACTGATTTCAAGTGCATTTCCCACAGCAATCCATACATTCTCTGGTTTTCTACTTTTAAACGCATGATAGCTTGCAGCTCTTTGAGGCTGCAGTATATATTATACTGCAAAATTACCATGTCAACAAATAACTTTTCTCTACTTGTAAACAGATCCTTTCTGTGAGCTGGCAGATGTCTGCCAAATTACACTTTTACTCATCGAGATGTTCATTGGGAAAAATATCAGTGAGACACAGCCCTCGTGTGCAGTGAGCAGCAACAAAAGCTGGGAAATGACTCCACCAAAACCCTCAAATCTCAGCAAAGACAGCAGTTCTGAGAAATGGGGGGCAGCAAGGGATCTCTGATCAAGCCACTACTTGAACCACTATTTACATTGATCACCAGTGAGTCAGTTTTCTTTTAATGCTTTAAAAGCTCTGCTTTACAAAACGCACAAACAAAATTTAAAAAAAGAATATGTAGGTGCACATACGCAACTTTAATCCTCGGCACCAGAGAGAAGCATCAAAACTGCCCAAGGAAAAAGGCACCATATCGCTCCTGAAATGGCAACAAATGTGCCCATTGGTGGTTTGCATCAAGGAAGATTTAATCCTGGGGAGACAAGCCTGTTTTAGGCGGGGGTGAGATGCTGGTGTGCATGGACATGGGTTTAATCCTGTTTGTGTCTCCAGCCAGAGGAGACAGCACAGATGGGTAACTGGTGTGATGGAAACTCCTGGAACAGCACAGGGAGAGCCCTGCAGGGCCCCCACAGCTCTCCCATCCTCCCAAAGCCAGAATTAATCAAATCCATGCAGGATGTGGTGGGAGAGCCTTGCAAGGATCGTTCCTTCCTGCAGGGAGAAGAGCAGGGGCAGGAGGGGGAGTTTGCCATGAACACAGCTCTGAGCTCTGAACACTCTGATGCTCCTGCAGCCCCATCAGGCTCCTCTTTGCTCCTGCCTTTTATCCCACAGGGCTGCACAAGGAACTGCTCCATCCCAAATGCCCGATGCTGCTGTGTCCCTTCAACAGAGGCCGTTCACTAAAGGAGGTACCACTGATTGCAGCACCTAAACAGAAATAAAACTGGCAGGAATTTCTGCTGGGACTGACCAACACCACAACCCAAGAGGTCAGAAGCTGATTATTGATAGAAAATGCCAAGAAGGAGAGCACCAAGGCCACGTGGATGGAGGAAAAGCTATAGTTCCTGCTGGCAGAGCCAAAAGCAGCGCAAGGAACTAAAATTGTATGGCCTTTTATTTTTAAACACACACACTGCAGTGCCAGATTAATTAAAAGGATCCATTTCCATCACATGCAGGGGCTGTTTACTGCTGCCTTATCATGGCATACACAGCACGTGTTTTCAGCATAAATAGATGAGAAATACATCCACTGCATATGAAAACACAAGCCTGAAAGAAGTGAATGTGAATTAAACAGTAAATGTGAATCAAACAGCTTCAACAGCACGACTGAAAAGCCAAATCAGACACTTGGCCATAGAGACCAGCCTAGGAAAGAAGCTAGTCTATGGTAAAAAATAAATCAGGCTCTGCATAGACACTTAATTTCCTTATGTACTCAACAGCAGCTATGAAAATGGAGCACTAAAACAAGAGAGGGAGAGGAGTTCAGAAACAAAGGCCAAGAAAGGCATTATTCCATCAGAAACTCTCATAAAAACAAAAACCATTACATGGAATCTGAAGAAGTTTGTGTCACAGGAATCCAAACCTTGCAACAAACAGCAAAATTCAATATCCTTCTACTAAAATCCTTCTGTGAAACCCATCTAACAACAGGCACAGGATTTTCATTACTTCATCCTAATGGCCATTGTTTCATATTCACCACAATGATTTCCTCACCACAGGTCTGAATGCAATAGGAGACCTTGTGGGATTTCACTGCCAGCATTTCCTCCTCTTGTTCCCAGTCAGCCCCTGCACAAACACCAAACCAGACTTTCCTACACCACCAACCTGTGTGAGCCTCCAGTGCAGCTCCTGACACATACAGATAATGACACCAAGGAAAAGTGTCAGGATCTGCCTTGTAACTAGAAATACTTTTCCCCAAAATGTGTTTCAAAATCTCAGAGGGTAACTCCAAACCCCACTTTAACACCAGGATTTTGTCCCTGCTAGTGAAGTGCTGCATGAAGTAAACACCTTTTGTTGAAGAGCACGTGCTCATTGAGTTATTTTTTTTTACAAGTCCCACCCTCTCTTTCTCTTTAAAAACAATATTTCTTCAAGTTGCCAATAGTTGTTTCAAATATGCTCCTTTGCTGAATAAGCCTTCCAGTTTCTATATTCAGAGCACAACCGATGCAGAAGTCTCAACACCCACTAAACTTGAATAATTTATACTCTTACAGTCTTGTATGGCAAGATACAAAGTGACTTAATCATCAGGTATTCATAGCATTCTCCTCCAAAGAAGTATGAAACTCAGTGAAAAACATCATTCCAATGCAAGTCCTCAGGCAGTGTGTTCCACATAGGAGAATGACTTGAGTTTTCATTAAAAATTCAAACCACAGACAAATAAAATACTTCTGGTTCTGTAGGACTGCTTGCCTGGGCAGTTGGACGATTCATTATTAAGCACATTCCATTTCCAGGATAAGCTGAGAAACAGGATAGATTGCTTTAATATTAATTCACGTGTCTGCATTGTGCCTTTGGCATCTCATGAAGCTTTTTGAGCCTAATTCAAACTTGGAATGGCCTTTCACTGTTCAGTGTTGAGGGAGCACAGCTACCATGGCTCAGCACCACTGCACAGGTAATGCCTTCTAAAAGGAAAAATGACATGAGAGCAGGACTTGTGTGTTCCCTTGCTTCATCTTTATCCTACTCCTATTTTTCATAAATGTATTAACGAAGAAAGCAAGCGTGTTCCTTTTGTCCTCAGATAAAATCCATTCTAAGCTCCTTTCAGGAGAGCAGTGAGGTCTCACCTGAGTCTCCTTTTCTCCAGGCTGAGCCCATCTGCTCCACTCCTCTCTGTCCCATGCCCATCTCAGCCCTTTTCACCTTCTCTGATCTTCCCCCATCAATTGTGTGTCTGCAGCACAATTCACACAAACACGGGCTCTTTTCTGTGGGGGTTGGATGCTGAATTGTCTTTGAGAAAAAAAACTCCTTATAAGAGATGTTTTGCTCCTTTAAACATTTTAAAGGCTTATGAAAAGAAGATTAAAAACATATATGTGATTGCCCGTTACATAAGTCGTTTTTGAAAGCACACTGGGTTTAATGATTTCTCACTGGAACAAAATGAAGCAAATCACTAATGATAGCTACCCAAAAAAAGTCTTATAGCAAAGTACTTTCTCATTAGTTTCTTATTAGAGTGGTTTCACCTGCCTTGTGAACGTGTACATTTAATCAATCCATTTTAATGAAGGATATTAATATCACAGTGCCCCAAAGCAAACAAAACCCCCCAACACCTCACCAGCAGAACAGGCTGGGTCACACCCTCCCCATGGGGCAGCAATTCCTGACACCCTGCAAGGACCCACAACAGTCACCACTGGCCTGCACAGAGAAATTAAACTCTCTTTTTTTTATGAACTGCAGGCAAGGCTATTTCTATTTCAGCTCTCTGTTAATATCATGGCTTTGTGGTTTCCCAAAGCATGTTATAGATTCTGCTTTTGCTGTGACATCTGGCAGCACATCTTCAATATTCCCAGAGAGCAAATGGGGCTGTCAGTGTTCAGTTCAATACCTGGATTACAATCACATTGACCAGCTCAAGCAGTTCTATCAGCTCCCTGAAATTTTCACAAAGGAAGGTAAGAGCAATAGAATTTGGCTTCAAACACATGAGCACTTGCCAGGTAGAAATTTTAAGGACTGACACCTAAAACAAATGAAATCACTCACTTGACAATAACCCACCAAAAGCAGTGTCATCACACCTTTCATAAATGAAAAAGCTTTTAAGAAATCAGCTCTAATTAGCTGAACTCAGTTATGCTACTCACTATCATGGAATAAATAAATCTTATGGTCTTATTTTTAGCATCTTCTGCATTACAAAATAGTGTCTTTGACAAAAAACTACTCTCGTTCTCATCCAAAAGGCCCTTGTCCTTTCCTGTAGTTAAAGCCACTGGAAATTGGCTGTTTTCCCATGCTAATTCTGTATCACACAGGGAACAGCACAAATTCAACACCCAAAGGCCAATGGAATCCTTTCCCAAAGTCAGTGACAGAGGGTGCAATGTGACACCTGCAGCCTTTGCAGGTCAGGGATTGGAGCAGCTCAGCATTTACAGAGGCTGAAAGAACACAAAGTGAATGCTGGAAACCACAGGATTATGAACCACCTGTCCACAGAGCAGAGCCTTTCTGTGGGATCCATTTCCAAACATGCCAGCAGTGGATTTGTTAATTAAGTGGCAATATATACACAATAATTATAGCTATCACATCATCACACATTCTCCCCTGATTATTTCTAGTCACAATATTTACACCTTCAAATGCAACATAAATGGTAAAGGACTTTCTTGCAGTTGTTCTTGGCAATTTTGTCCACGTGAATTTTCCTGTTCACTGGAGGACTCCAGTCAGTGTGAACCTGTTACATAAACCTGACCTTGAAGGCTCTGAGCCAAATGGTTTTATTTACTCCCTTTTACTGGGACGTGTGTTTATTGGGGAATATGAATTTCACAAATATACATCCCAGCAATGAGCTGTCAAATGAAATCCATTGTGCCAGCATTGTATTTCAGCTGGGGCTTCAAACTGCCCTCCACACAACAACAACAGACTAAACACCAGATAGCACCACTGCCATTTGCTGCAAGGTGTCCTTGTGCAATTTTCCTGTCAGAGTGGAAAACACAGCTCAAACTTCCATCTAAGCCATCTAAAGATGAACTGCACACAAAAAAGAAACCCGTTCAGCTGCCTGCCCAAAAGCCACTGAGTCAGTGTACCCCAATCACAGCCTTTCACTCTGCTGAGGGTGAAGAGACAGTGGAGCCTGGAGAACCCAAAGCAACAAAAGAATTCACAAAATGAACCATACTGATTTCTATTTCTACTGGAATCAATTATCACCTGAGCAGTTTGAGAGGCTGAGCTCAGTTAGTGATCCATGCACATTTTCTCATTTAAACCAAGTTTTAACCTACACTAGTCAACAGAACACTAATTCCTAGCTACACCAATGAGTGCAAAAGCAGATGGATGTGTCTGTCACCCTCTGAGGTAGCAGGCTTAGAACAAAGCATTCAAGAAACATCTTTTCCTGTCTGAGTGCTATTACAAGTGTATGCCTACCCCCATACCCCACAGCTTTGTTGGCACCAGCATCACATCCCAAAGCCCTGACCCCAATTTCAAAGTCTCTGATAGGCACAACCTGTGAGCCTCTGATAATGGCTCAGTCAGCCCAGACTGGGAGACAGAAAATGAAGAAATTAAACAAATCCATCTCACTTCTGTGGGCTCCCTCAGTGCTTCCTTATCAGCAGATCTCCCTTGCTGAAGATCCAGCCCAGCCCTCCTGGCTTAGGCTCATCCTAAAATGCAGCTCCTTCTCTCTGCACACGGAGCTTTCCCATTCCTTTCGGATGAGGGACCAGAAAGAGCAAGGGGAAAAGTAACAGGAAAGAAAAACTAAATCAGGATGCGATCCAAACAGTACCCAAATCAATAGGAGTCTCTCTATTAACTTCAGTGGGGTTTTGATGTAGCACAGAAAAGTCAAACAGACTGAATGGCAAGAGAATCGATCTGTCAGATGCTCAGATAGCACAGTGAGTGATGCCTTGGGCACAGACTGGAGATTACTGATCTCCCTCATTGTGCTTTTCATACATTATACATCACACACATATGTGGATCTCCTAAATAATACTGAAAAGAGCAAGCACCAGAATAAAGGCATTCTGCATTACCTCATTAAGCATGTCAAAAAAAAATACTCAGGAGAAAATATCACCCCTCATCTCTACACTTGCCTCCAATATTAGATGCTTCCATTATTTTTTAAATAGCAATATTCTGGCAAAAAATAATAGAACAATTGAGACTTTCATTAAAAACATGCACTCATAGCAATTACTTTGTCTGAAACTGCAAAAATATCATGAAATTGAGTCTAATTTTGAATGCACACAGAATCAAATCTATATGAACATTTTTCAATTTCTAATTCACTTATCTTAGCAAGCACATATTCCCATTGAATATTGAAGATTATTTTTCCAATGTTAAGGAAAAACAGGACTACAATAAAGAATAATTTCTGCAATAAGTTCTGAAAAGGACATTTTCAAATATGGCAGGTAATAACAGAAGAAAGAAATAAGCCAGTCATTACAGATCTGGGTCCAGAAATACAAGCAGAAGTGTCTGTACGTCATTATTATTGCTAATTGTACTTCACCCTTATGGCTTGTTGTATGTTGTTACTAATTTCATTAAACTCACAGTAACTCTCTCCTAAGTTTCTCTCGCTCATCAGCCCACAGCCACAAGCCTTTCTTCCCCCCTCTTCTCTTTCCTTTTTAATTGGAATACTTTGGACACAAGTAGCTCTTCCTGCAGAGGAAATCAATTATGAAATAAATCTAATATTCAGATCAGACTATATTAGAAGGGACTACTCATCATATATATGATATTTCCAGATTACATCTTAGCAGGGCTCACTGAGTCATCACTTCAGCATTCTCACTAAATCAAAAATTAAACAAAGCAAATCAGTCAATTAATGTGGCTGCCTCTTGCTCTGTGCACAGATAATCTTTTCAAGTCCAAGCCCTAACTCGATTTGGAGCAGGGATGCTCAGTGTCCAGGAAGAGGCGTTCCCTGGGCAGAGCTCTGTGCCAGCTCAGCGTTCCCAATTCCTGCCACAGCAACCCAACCTCGGTCCAAAGGCAGCCCTGAGCCCATCAATGTCCAGCAGAGACCCCCCAATGTCCAGCAGAGACCCCCCAATGTCCAGCAGAGACCCCCCAATGTCCAGCAGAGACCCCCCCAATGTCCAGCAGAGACCCCATCAATGTCCAGCAGAGACCCCATAATGTCCAGCAGAGACCCCATCAATGTCCAGCAGAGACCCCCCCAATGTCCAGCAGAGACCCCCCCAATGTCCAGCAGAGACCCCATCAATGTCCAGCAGAGACCCCCCAATGTCCAGCAGAGACCCCCCAATGTCCAGCAGAGACCCCCCCAATGTCCAGCAGAGACCCCCCAATGTCCAGCAGAGACCCCCCCAATGTCCAGCAGAGACCCCACAATGTCCAGCAGAGACCCCCCCAATGTCCAGCAGAGACCCCCCAATGTCCAGCAGAGACCCCCCCAATGTCCAGCAGAGACCCCCAATGTCCAGCAGAGACCCCCAATGTCCAGCAGAGACCCCCAATGTCCAGCAGAGACCCCCCCAATGTCCAGCAGAGACCCCCCAATGTCCAGCAGAGACCCCCCAATGTCCAGCAGAGACCCCCCAATGTCCAGCAGAGACCCCCCCAATGTCCAGCAGAGACCCCCCCAATGTCCAGCAGAGACCCCCAATGTCCAGCAGAGACCCCCACAATGTCCAGCAGAGACCCCCAATGTCCAGCAGAGACCCCATCAATGTCCAGCAGAGACCCCCCCAATGTCCAGCAGAGACCCCCAATGTCCAGCAGAGACCCCCCAATGTCCAGCAGAGACCCCCCAATGTCCAGCAGAGACCCCCCAATGTCCAGCAGAGACCCCACAATGTCCAGCAGAGACCCCCCAATGTCCAGCAGAGACCCCCCATGTCCAGCAGAGACCCCCCAATGTCCAGCAGAGACCCCTCAATGTCCAGCAGAGACCCCCCAATGTCCAGCAGAGACCCCCCAATGTCCAGCAGAGACCCCCCCAATGTCCAGCAGAGACCCCCAGCCCTGACCCCCCCAATGTCCAGCAGAGACCCCCAATGTCCAGCAGACCCCATGCCCAGGGCCTGCCAGGGCAGTGACAATCACTACAACAGCCACAATTCAATATTCCCTTTTACACCACAGACATGTTCTCCCCAGTCCTGTGCCAAGGGTGGAATGAACACTGGGAATCCTCTCATTTCTTCATCAGACAGCCTGGCTACACCCACAGCACAACAGAAAGATGAAAAATGCTCTGATCCTCACCAGACACAGCCCCTTGCTGATCATACACACAGCACACGGCTTTCAGCAGGCACACTTTGACAGAAAGGAAAGGGAAGGATGGGTGCAGCACTCAAGAAAATATTTTGCCCATGAGAAATACTTTCTATGTCTCCACTGAAACACCTGCGTGTATCAAACTCCTTCAAATGTGGTTTATGCAGCCTCTCCTCAGTCACAGAAGGGTTAGATGTTTGTTTTTTTTAATGCAAAGGAAGGCCTATATAAACTCCTTTTAACACAAAAGTCACTGCCCATGACCTGTGCTTTTGGGGGCCTGTGCCAGTGCTTATGGAGAGAGAAAAGCCCCAGCTCAGTTCTCAATTCTCTCCTTCCAAAGGAATGGCCACACCAGGCAGAACAAAGCTCCTGAACAACCTGGGAAACAGCATATTCAAATCTTTTATCAGCTGAGATACAGGCAAAGCAGGTGGATAAATATTTCTGCTCTGCAGCAGCAAAAATGAGATTTTTTTCTCCCTCTTCTAGGCAAGTGTTTGTGCATTTACTCTCCAATTCAAATCACCCTCTCCTTTAATTCCCCATACCCTCCTCACATGCATGTGGCTCCAAGAAAAGAAGTTCTGAACTAGTGCTGAAAAGAGTTCTGGTCTCATTAAAGTCTGCAGAGGAGCTCTGCAATGGATTTATGTGGAATTAGAGCATTTATCTAGATTAACAATGCCTAATAGCACAGCTAACAAACAAATTGCTCTGCATAAGCAGAAATGATGATTGCATTTTTCTTGACTGGTCACTTTTCCCCCAAACATGTCTTCCTTACCAGCAGCTGCAGTGTCTGTGCACATTCTAAATTACAATATTTTCCCATTTCCCCCCAGTTTCTGGCCTGCCCAGCTGGACACACGTGGCTCTGACTCGAGGATGCAATCACACCAGACATCTGACTAGTTCTAAAGGTGCTGGTTTGGATCCTTTTCCTTTACACAACAGCACTTCCCATAAAATTGCAGATTCTCAGTGTTTTTAAAGTCCCACTGACTTTGCTCAGTTCAAGCTTTACACAGATGAAAATATTTGACAGGCCATGTAATCACGCACAGCACTGTCCCTAAGAAACCAAACTGGATGTCACATTTTCAGCAAATGTAAGGGTTGAGTATAATTTGGTATAACTACGAAACTAAAAGCCTAAGGACTTGCACTTCACCTTGCATTTGGCTGTGGTGAATTGTTCAGCAGGGCAAGATCACAAGGGGACAATCTCAGCTACAGAGGGCTACTTTGATATCTTTGCATCATTATTCTTATGTTTCATATTACTTAGATAAATCTAAATAATATAACTTCACAGGTATTTTTGCACTTGGAAAATGACTGCAAATACACATCACCAACCACAAACTGCTGAGTTTTGGACCAAGGACTGTGAAAGGCAGCATTTTCCTGACAACACCTACTGCTCAATTCCACTGGGGAGCATCTGCCAACAGGTTTGTCCCTGCTTGTTCTTTTACTGGGGCAAACTTCCCTGGAAACAGTTTTAAACGTCTCAATCACCAACTTCAAACACACCACCACTGCAAAGTCAGCCCTGCACAGCATCCTGTGCTTTAATGCTTTCCAACAAAGTACTGACCATATCAAAACTGTATTTTCCTGCCAATGTCTGTGTTCCAGCACCTCATCTTAAAATCCTCTATCTACAGCTTTGTCAAAACAGCTTCAGAGGAACTGCCTGCTAAGCTTCATAATTATGCTAAGTACCAGAATCTAATAATCCATGGGAATATAGGAAAGCTATCTGAATTATTAACCTCACCCAGGTCTCAGTGCAAAGCAGAACTGATGTCTGTATAGAGAAGTTGCATTACTTTGACATAATGATGCAAGAACAAAGTCACTTGGTCATTCACCCTAATTAGAGCTAGGTTTTTAATAATATGAACCCAGCCAAGAACACTTTCTCCCTCTCAATTTGAAGCCATGTAAAAAGCAAAGAGGTGCCACAGCTCCAGAGCCACCCCACGCTGGCACCAGGTACAGGGACACAGATCCCAAAGCCACCAAAGCTGGGACAGAGCTCCAGCACAGAACTGGACTGAGGGGCAGCAGGACACAGCACTGCTCTCTCTAACAGCTTTACAAATATCCTCCTCTTTCTATACAAATCAGTATTTTACTTTTCTGATCCGCAGAGCTTTGATTTTATCTCACTAACCGTGGCACTGCCACCCCAGCTGGGTCTCCTTCCACCCCCTGCTCCATCTCCCTGCAAATCACATTCTCTCCAGAAAATGTTTTTGAGAGTCTTCACCTGGTTTTGAACATGAATACATTAATGGAATGAATTGATTGTATTTTATTATCTTTAAGACATCCTCTACCTCTGATTACTTTGCACTTAATGCACAAAGAACATTCGCATGTAATCTAGACATGCAGGGCACACAGACTAATAATTATATAGTACAGAGCTCCCATTTTAATATGTGTCATTTACACTTAAAATCCTGCTCATTTTTCTTAACATTCTATATTAAAGCTGATTTAAATTATATACTTATACTACCTTGTAATTGCTAGAGTAAAATTTCATATTTATTCCAAAGTTAATGAGTATCTATAACTTACATTAACTGGGAAGCAATAAATTACAGTAAAATATGATTTGCTGCACTAAAACCCAGCAGAAATTCTGTTGCAGCATAACAGGTATTTGCAATTCTAGGATTTGCAAGTTAGTGCCACACACAGGGGACAACAGTCAGCAATGGTCAGCTGAGGCACAGAGATGGCTCGAGCTCATCTTTTAACCCCTCTGACACCAACAAGAACCATCTGAACATCATTTCCATACTTTGAGATCTTCAGTATCCATAGGCAGGGTATAAGAAATGCACAGGGTTTTTTTTAAATCAAGACACACAATGCAAACCCTCCCATGAAACACAGTGCCTTGTTCATGAAGGCTGCAGGACTCAGCCCCAAGTTAAGCTCAACTTCTGAGAACAAGAGCTGGGCTCCTGCTCCAGGGAGCAGCTCTGCTCTCCTCCAGCCAGGGGACCTGCACACACCACACAAATCTCCCAGGATTCAATCAGGGCCTTGGCTGGCACTGTGGAATGGAAATCATGAACATTTGGAAGGGTCCCCTATGGAAGGGGTGTCATTTTAACACCTCTGTTCAGAAGGAAAAGTGGCACAAGAGCTCATCTGACTCCCGTTGTCCCAGGCTGGAGCAGTCATCCACAGCCACGGGCACATCCATGCACAGATTCACTCAGACTCAGACACCAAAGGCTGCTCAATGAACCCCAAGTGATGAGAGAGCAGCAGAGAGCAGAACATTTGTGTGATGAGAGCACAGACAGCACAGTACCTGAAACAGCAGCAGCACTGGAGCACCTCCAGCGACCACAGGAACCATCACGGGGAACCATCACAGGGAACCATCACAGGGAACCATCACAGGGAACCATCACAGGGAACCACCACGGGGACCATCACGGGAACCACCACGGGGACCATCACGGGAACCATCACGGGGAACCATCACGGGAACCATCACGGGGACATCACGGACCATCACGGGGACCATCCAGGGACACGGGGACCATCACAGGAACCACACGGGGAACCATCACGGGAACCACCACGGGAACCACCACGGGGAACCATCACGGGAACCATCACGGGAACCATCACGGGGAACCATCACGGGAACCACACGGGAACCACACGGGGAACCATCACGGGACCAGGGAACCACACGGGGAACCATCACGGAACCACACGGGAACCATCACGGGGAACCATCCGGGGACCATCACAGGAACCATCACGGGGAACCATCACGGGAACATCACGGAACCACCACGGGGAACCATCACGGGAACCACACGGGAACCATCACGGGGACCATCACGGGGAACCATCACGGGAACCATCACGGGAACCATCACGGGACCATCCGGGGACCATCACAGGAACCACCACGGGGAACCATCACGGGACCATCACGGGAACCATCACGGGGAACCATCACAGGACATCTCGGGACCATCACAGGAACCATCACGGGGAACCATCACGGACCATCCGGGGACCATCACAGGAACCACCACGGGGACCATCACGGGGACCATCACGGGGAACCATCACGGGAACCATCACGGGGACCATCACGGGAACCATCACGGGGACCATCACGGGAACCATCACGGGAACCATCACGGGGAACCATCACAGGGAACCACCACGGGGACCATCACAGGGAACCATCACGGAACCACCACGGGGACCATCACAGGAACCATCACGGGAACCATCACGGGGAACCATCACAGGGAACCATCACAGGGAACCACACGGGGACCATCACGGGAACATCCACAGGAACCACCACGGGGACCATCACGGGAACCATCACGGGAACCATCACGGGACCATCACGGGAACCATCACAGGACCATCTCGGGGACCATCACAGGAACCACCACGGGGAACCATCACGGGGAACCATCACGGGGAACCATCACGGGGAACCATCACGGGGAACCATCACAGGACCATCTCGGGGACCATGACCACAGGGAACACCACCACGGGGAACCATCACGGGGAACCATCACGGGGGACCATACACGGGAACCATCACGGGGAACCATCACGGGAACCATCTCGGGGACCATCACAGGCACCACCACGGGAACCATCACGGGAACCATCACGGGGAACCATCACGGGGAACCATCACGGGGAAGACATCACAGGAACCACCACGGGGAACCATCACGGGACACCATCACGGGAACCATCACGGGGACCATCACGGGAACCATCACGGGGAACCATCACGGGGAACCACCACGGGAACACATCACGGGGGAAACCATCACGGGGAACCATCACGGGGAACCATCACGGGGAACCATGACCTCTCGGGGACCATCACAGGACACCAGCTCGTTTAAGCCCAGGAAAAATCCTTTTGGCGATTTTACCCCAAAGATTCTGGTTTGTAGACCACAAAATCATCTGAGGAGTTAATCCCAATTCCACAAAGTTCCTGTGGATTGTTACCCACCACCAAGGAAATTATCCCATGGTCATTGTTGAACCAAAACACAATTCCGGCTTTTTCACCCCGAGATTCACCATGGGATTTTCAACAGCCGCAAATGATCCTGATCTCATTCCAACCAAAATTCCCGGATTTTCAAAAAAAAAACTCCCCACCTGGCCGAGGAAGAATACCTACACGCAAGACATCGTGGCCGCCACCCAAATTAACCATCACGGAGAATCTACTCTCCCAAGAGAAAAAGAGACCCGGAACTTATTGCCCCGAAAAATCCCGGATGTTGTACCAAACATTCACCCGGGATTTGTACCGCGCCACCAATATTCACGCTGGATGTTCCCCGTGAAACCATTTTCCGGCGGATTGTAAACCAGCTCCGGCCCCCGCCCGGAATTCTCGCCCTTATCACGATCGCCGGAAAATACCTTCACCTCCACTAAGAGAACAAAATCTTTCCCGGATTTGTTCCTCGCCAGCCTCCAACAGGACCACCACGGCTCCGGAGAGCGCCTACACTGGCGCCCAGAAACACATTCCACGGGGAACAAATTTTCCCCCGGCTGAAAACACACCACTGTGTCGAGAGACTTTTCACTGTGTCCTGCGAAAAAAACCAATTTCCCACGGGGGGAGAGGGGACCTCTGAGCACTTAAATCCCGAGCGCTTCTCACAAGGGAGTATCTTCTCCACCGCAAACCTTGTCCGGCGCCCCTCCCACAAAAAAAGAGTGGGAATCCCGGGATTTATTTCATCATCCCCTGAACATGTCCGTCGGGTAATTTTCCCCTATAACAAAACTCACCCGAAACTTTACGCAGCCTCGATGTCACCACTCTCTCCACAACCATTGCTAGCCCCCCCATGAGATCAAAACCCCTCCGATTTTTTATTTCTCATCTCATATGAGAAAAAGAAAAGAGTTCGCGGAAGCCCCAAAAACTCTCGCAAGGGGATGATTCTCCCGCATATAACTCTCCCGACAACAACACCACCCCCCCCGTGTGAAGGTCCCCTTTTTCCCCGCGGAACGCGTCGGGCCACGCAGGACTGGCACTTCTTAAGCGCTGGCGAAGCTTCTGCGTACGTGATGGTACCAAGTTCACAGGGGGGCGGGAATTTTGGTGGCCTAACTCATTCGGAGTGTCTTGCGTGGCTTGGAAAAGTCGCCAAGCGAGAATTTTGGGTTTAGGGTGCGAAATTTGGTGCCGTATTTATGCGTCCAGCTCGGAGACTCTTGAGTATATTATAGGTTGGTGATTTTTTTGATTTTTTTGGAAAAAATATCCGGCAGTATGAAGTATATTGGGATTGGTAGAGGCTGATGATGGATGTGGGTATGATGCAGGGGGCCGTGGAGACATGTTTGGAGAGTAGCCAAAATTTTCGAGCAGAGTTTTGGGCACGAATGTGAATCTAGCTGCAATTTTGGTGGTTGTTAACAATGTTATAAGAGTGCGCGATACTCCAAAATTTTAGGTTGTTTTTTAGCTTAGGGATTAACCTTTTGGGCCTATTGGTTAATGTATTTAGGGGAATTCGGTGAGTTGTGTTAGAAGGAAATGCATCCCGGATTTTTGCTGAAGCTTGGGCGATGTCGAGGCCTGGCGGCGAATTTTGGCCATTCGGGGAGTTTTGGTGGTTACTAACATCCAGTCAGAATATTATATGTTTTATGGGAGGGTGTGTGAAAATTTGTGCGGTTCTCTAGAGAGATTAGCTTTTTGGAGATTTGGGGAATATTTGGGTTTTAGGAGGCGAAAATCTTTTGGTCAAAGCATGGTGTGTTTGGGGGTTTGGGGACAGAAAGTGTGAAATGATGGTGGTTGGATTCTACTTATTGGAAATTTCTGGGGGGTAGTATTTTTGTATGAGGAAATACAGCGGAGTTTTTTTGTGGACGAGTGCGGTTGGGGCACAGTTTTGGGATTTTATAGGGTAGAGATTTAATTCCTCGTGGGTTCTATTCTTGCAGAGGTTGACAAAAGT